>VXAD01004209.1:215837-250076 GCA_013399195.1 Dicrurus megarhynchus
AAAATAAAAAAAAAAAAAAAAAAAAAAAAAAAAAAAAAGAGAGAGATTGCAGAGTTTTCATCCTGCATAATTTTTTTTCTTTTTAAAATGAATCACCTGGATGAATCCTGGTCCCGGTCCTAGAGGAAGGCATGTGATGGAGCTTTAACACCAGTGAGCAGTTGTCCATTTTGAACAGATTTGGTTAAATTCTTTCACATCAGTGTTTCCCACTGCCAATCACCATTTCGACTGTGAAATGTCCTTCCAACGATCAGGTGCAGATGGTGCAGGAGATTCCTGAAGCTGGGAATACAGAGCCTGGATGGATTGGTTGGATTCATAGCTTGAGCAGTTTTTCACCTCTCGGAAGCTGGAGGAGTGGAGTTACCCCTTGGGTTGGTATTCTACAACCCGTAGAAACCCCAGGGTATTTTAAATTCATTTTATATGAGCAGTGCTTGATATCTGATGGGTCTGTAACCCCATCTAACATCAAGTTCTGACTACAGTTTTAACACCCAAAGTGTCAGGTTTTGAGGAACTTCCATATGGATGGAAGTTGAATAATCAGTTTCATTTTACCTAAAGAAATAAGTAAATAATAAATTTACAAATGTGCAATGAATTAATCCCATTGCATCCCACGGCCTCTTTGTCTCTTGGGCAATCCTTTAGTTTGTTCCTTAAAACACCTTTCATCATCACCTTTGGCCATTTGGTTGTGTTCATTTACTCCTTCAATGACAGAAGTGAAACTCTTTTCCTCATGCTCTCAGGAGATTTTAGTGTCCTTGAAGAAATCTTGCATTGATCCCAAAAAAGCAGAGTGGGAATCTTCATGGAATAAATTAACTAACTCTTGGCACATGCCTGGACCCCAACTCTTCATCTACAGGATGGTGAAATTCAATTTATAAATTGCTAATTCAATTTATAAATTAGCTAGAAACAAGCTAATTTATTAAATACAGTCTCACCCATGAACAGCACATTTAGGTGAAAAGATGCTGATGTGAAAAAAGTCATTTTGTTTGCAAATTTTCCTTGGAGTGAAACAGAAGTGTGCATGGAAATTATCCCGAGCAAATTCCTGAAGGGATGTGGTGCTTTGTGACAGGGTTTAGTGGGCAGAGGTTGGACTGGATGACCTTGGAGGGCTTTTCCAGCCTTAAAGATTCTGGGGTTTTTGCTGTACCCTCTGACTCCCCTCAAGGCCATGTGGGGCCACACAGACACCAGCTCCTGTGAGTAAAGTACAACACGGGGATGCAGCAGAAGACTAAAACCACTTGTACACAGAGAAGGAGGAAGCAGCAGCTCCAGGGGCTTTGATGGAGTTGCCTTAGCAAAAGCGCCATTAAAATGTATTTTCTTTCAGCCCACCAAAATCTTGTGCTTATCTTCCTGTCATCTCAAGAAAATTGAGATCTGCTCATGTTTAAAGAGACTCTCCCTCCTCAGCACCACTTTCTGCATCAAGGAGGTGCCACCAAATAAACAGAACAGAATCCTCAAGCTTGGAAAAGATCTTTGAGATCATCAAATCCAACCATCCACCAGCACCACCACTGAGTTCAAACCAAACCCTGTCCCCAAGTGCCACATCCACACAGGCTTTGAACATTTCCAGGGATGGGCACTCCACCACTGCCCTGGGCAGCCCCTTCCAGTGCTTAACAACCCTTTCCACGCTGCTACCGACCAGTTAGCTCACCCCAAAGCTTCAGTCCCAACTCTCTCAGCTCCATCCCTCTGATCATCTTGGTGCCTCCTCTGGATTCGCTCCAAAACGACCACTTTGAAATCAGTTTTCCCTTTACTTTCTGTTGTCATAACAACTCTAGATCTCCTGTCTTTCTGGAGATAGACCAGATATGGCTCTCATTTATTCCCCAGATCCAAAGCCTCTGGAAAGTGAAACACAGTTGTGGAGGGGGGTTGGTTCAGACGCTGCCGATATTACCCTGGAAAACTCATCTCCGAGGAGACACCTCTTTATTTTCAGCTGGCCCTGACTGCAGAGGTCACAGGTTTCTCTGGAGGACAGGAATGACACACTCAGTGTATTACTCAGGCAGGAATTGAATTACTGCTCTCCCAAGCTTGGCATTTGACTTGGCTGTCAAGTACACAACATCCAGTAAAAGGCACTGGGCTGTGTCACTGTGCTGACTCGCAGCTCTCAGAGGCTGCAGGAGATGGGGTTGGCTTTGCCTTGATGTTCAGGAAGGAGGCCTGCCAATAATTTTGAACCAGATGAATAAACGTGTGTTCTGTAAGGCTCTTTTCCTACAAATTTAATAACGAGTTTCAGGGGTTGAGGTGAGAACAGGGGAAAGTTTGGATAAATGAAATGTAGGAATGTCCCAGGGGGGCCCAATGTGTATCTAGCAAATGTTCTATGCATTACACCACTTCTTTTCTGACTGTAACAGCAGTTTCAGTGCTAGGGCTAGGAAGTGGTGGATCAGTCCTGGTAAGAATTCCAGGCTATTGATTTTGGGTATGATCTCAATCCCTGTCTTACAGAACAACAGGCATGATGCATCACTTAACAACAGGCCTGGCATCACTCACTTGGGGAAGGGACAAAGCCCAGAACACACCACAAATAATGCAAAACCAGTCCAAGACAATGCTCCAAAAGAGTTTGAAGAGGGAGCTGATGTGAAGGCTTCATCCCTGAAAAGTCTGTGTCCCAGGCCAGGCCACAACAGGTAAATCCTGCAGAGGGATAGGCAGCAAATGCAACGCTCTCACACTCATGAGCCATGAGCAGAGCAGGGGGAAGGGTTGTCCACCACAGCAGCAAACCTGGAGCCTTCTGCAGACACCGCCTTCCAATGTGTACAATTCCAGAATATCCCATTCAAAGCCTGCTGGGATGCCAGGAGAACAGGATGCTCTGCCTCAGCTCCAGAGCAGTTTGGAACAGCTCCCAGTACAGGGTAGCCTGTGTGTGCTTAAGAACAAGGGAGTCCAAGGAATGTTTTTTGGGAGCCCTTTCCACGTAAGCACTCAAGGATTGCAGTGACCATGGAGGATTCAGAAGCAGAGCCTTATCCAGCACCGTTTTATAAACAGTCATGTTTCAAGAAACACTGGATTAGCCACTGGTCCTTGAGTGTCAGAAGAACAGAATAAGCTGGGAAGCCTCTAAACAAAGAGTTTCATCTGCCCAGAACAGCGGTGTGGGAGTAACATTGATGCCTTGAGAGGCCACCCAAACCAGAGACTAGACAGAAAAAGGGAACAAAGGTCGGTATTTATTTGAAAGGCCTTCAAAGGTACCCCTGGGGAGCCAGAGGCTGCTGCCAAGATGGACCCCAAGATGGACCCCAGGTCACGAGTTCTTCACACTTTTATAGGTTTGGTTCATTTGCATATCAGGGTTAATTCTCCAATTAAAGCTTCAGTTAATGATGTAATTTTTCCAAGCTTGTCCCCCTCTCAAAGGCTTTTGGTTTTTACTTTTTGGGCCTAGGACGGTCTGGGTGTCCTTGGAGAGCAGGCCTGGAGAGGCTTTGTTATGTCTGCCCAGCACAGAGAGCAGAAGTGAACAGGCTACAGGAAACTTCAGAGTTACACACTGGGCACTGCAGGATTTGAAAAGTATAAAAGTTAAAACCTAAGGCATCAACATCCTGCCCATATCTCCAAAAAGAAGATCTGCTAATGGGAAGATGGAGAATTATAGAGCACAAGGTTGTTCAGTGGGGCCACGTTGTCATCCTACTGCTTCTCCTGAGGGACAGCTCCCATCTCTGCTCTGGGAGCAGGGAATGGCTGGAGCTGGGCCAGGGCAGGCTCAGGCCAGAGATCAGGGAAAGGTTCTTCCTCCAGAGGATGCTGGGCACTGCCCAGGCTCCCCAGGGAATGGGCACGGCCCCGAGGCTGCCAGAGCTCCAGGAGCGTTTGGGCAGCGCTGCCAGGGATGCCCAGGGTGGGGCTGTTGGGGTGTCTGGGCAGGGACAGGGGCTGGATCCATGATCCCTGTGGGTCCCTTCCAGCTCAGGGTATTGCATGATAATACATCAACCTGCTTCTGCCCAGACCAAATTCCTAAAGATTTTGGAAGAAACTTTGGCTAAACCAAGAACAAGGAGTGTGGGCGGCTGTTGCTGTTGTGGCCAGAGCCAACCACTCAGAACCATGGATGAGATCCAGGGTCTTCAAAGGAAGAAATAAAGGAAAAAAAACGCCAAACTTTCATTTTTCTCACTTCTCTGTATCAGATGCTTGCACCTCTCGATTAGAATTCAGGATGACTCATATTCCACAGCCCTTCTAATCCCTAAAACACTACCACCACATATAGTTGCTTGCAAAGATGCTTGAAGGCATAGTGAGCAAAATCCCTGATAGGAATTTTCTTTCTCTTTATTCAAAGAAATTTTAACTCTTTTCCTTTTCAGACCACCAGACTGATACATAACAGCAGCCACTATTTAAATGAGGCAGTGATGGTGAGTTTCTGTGGTGTACTGTCCATTATTTTATATTAAACCAAGAAAAAGTGGACTCTTATCACAACTATTGAAAGTGGTTTTCCTTCCCTGTCGATTTACATCCAAATAACCAACTTATCAACCTTGCAAATGTCAGCCTGCACTGAGGCAAGGAGCTGAGAAGTTCTTAAGCAGACACTTTCCTTGGGACTGAAAGGTCAGTGTGCATGTTATTTATTCTTCCCGGGGAAAGATTCTGCTCTTAAGTCAGGGAAGGCTTTTACACCATCCACAGAAATAATAATGGAAGGTTTTAACCAAGAAAAGACCGGCCCCAGCCTAAATCAAAAAAGAATCTTCAGAAGGATCCATTTTTTTAACATACGGACAGAAATATATCCAGAGAATAAAATCAGGAATGGAAGAGCATCGTCCTCCAAGGCACAAGCCCAGGTTTGGATTCTACTCCTCTTGGGGGAGTCAAAACTGACAAATCCACTCTGACTTCCACATGGGAATCTCTCTTACTGGCACCTCTTTTCCACCAATTTTAAATACCCTTAAAAACCATCCTGTCCTGGTTTTGCCTGGGATAGAGTTAAACCACAACACCAACTTATATTTCTTTGTTCCACTCCTCTTCTTGGAAGCCCCAATAACCACTAATTTTGGAATGCAGTGATGTTGTGGCAAAGGCAATGCTGCTGCCTGGCTGGCTCCCACTGCCGTGACCAACAGTGCAACCAACATTTTGTTCCTTATGGCATTGTTTTAGTGCGGAGAATGGAGATCCTGCTGAAAATAAGGAAAATTTGTGGCTGGAGAAATCAAGCTCCTGGGCTTGTTGGGGAGACAGATGCAATAAGAAAACAGCACTGCATTAAAACACCATTTTCAATGTGCCAAAACCACTGCTTTGAGGGGAGGAACAGCAGCAATGCAGCTGCTGCAGCAAAATTTATCAAAATAATCCTAATTTCTGAAGAATAAAGTCATTATTGTCACAAAGGTCAGTCTTGCCCTTAAGCTTCCTCAAACATACTGCTCTGGCTTCTAACTCAGCAGCATGAGAGAAGTCAGAGAGTATCTTAGAATCAGTAAGGTAGGAAAAGACCTTCAAGATCATCAGATGCAACCATCAACCAGCACCACCACCATGGTCACCACTAACCACGTCCCCAAGTGCCACATGCACATGTTTTCTGAACACCTGCAGGGATAGGCACTCCAAAGCTCCCTGGGCAGCCCCTGCCAAGGCCTGAGCACCCTTTCCATGGAGAAATTCCTGCTGCTGTCCAACCTGAGCCTGCCCTGGCCCAGCCTGAGGCCGTTTCCCCTTGTCCTGTCCCTGTTCCCTGGGAGCAGAGCCCGACCCCCCCCTGGCTGCCCCCTCCTGTCAGGGAGTTGTGCAGAGTGGGAATGTCTGATTCCCAGATCACCCAAGTTGCCAGAAACCAGAGACCAAAAGGGCCCAGCCTTTTATGAAATCAAATCACTTCAATGATGCACCATAGATTTTATAGAACCCATTTTTTAAGGTTTCACTAATGAGCTGAAGTTGTTTAAAATAATTTCTTCACATTGGTTTTTAGCATAAGGAAATGCAAAGTCTTCTCTCTTCTCTGTTAATTAATGCGAAGTCGCTGGTTTACGACACACTTTTGCCAACAACTTCCCTCTTGCATCAAGCCCCTATCAGGATGTTTACCAGGAAGCATTTATTTAATAACATGGGGTTCTAAATTGGTTCCTTTAATGACAGTATTTTACCCGTGGTGTGTGAGAGCTGGAACACAACATACACAGATATATTCTTGGTAATGTGTAACTGCAGAGCTGGGATGCAAAAAAACAAGCGAGGCGTTAAGGGAACAGAAAATAGGGCAGAAATCACAGAATCACTCATGGTTTGGGTTGGACAGGACCTTAAAGCCCACCCAGTGCCACCCCTGCCATGTCCCTGCAGGGACACCTTCCACTGTCCCAGGCTGCTCCAAGCCCCAGTGTCCAGCCTGGCCTTGGGCACTGCCAGGGATCCAGGGGCAGCCACAGCTGCTCTGGGCACCCTGTGCCAGGGCCTGCCCACCCTCCCAGGGAAGGATTCCCCCAAACTGTGCTCATATCTGGGATTGTCCAGACCCAGGGGCAGCACCAGCACTTGGCCTTGTTAAACCTCATGAGACTCCCATGGGCCACTTCCCGAGCTGCCCAGGCCCTGTCCTTGGGCTCTGTCGCTGCACCCTCAGCTCAGTGTCTCCTGCACGGCTGCTGAGGGTGCTCTTGATTTCCCGTGGATTTCGTGTGGAAGGGGATACAGAACTGGATTTACAGCTCATGGTGGCAACAGGCACGCCCTTGGGCTGAAAGGAGGAGATGGACAGCTCTGCAAGCAACACAATCAGGGATATTTTTTTTTTTGGAAAGGGGTAAAAGCTACACAAAGACTGAAAAGTTGCATTCCCATTCAAAAGAGGGGTCACTGCATTTGCTGGGAAAACCATGATTTTATCCATCCTCACCCAAGGCTCCTGGTCCTCCGTGTCCAAAGCTAAATTATTTCTCTCCTCAAAGCAGACCAGCAGGCAATTGGGACACACAAAGCTTCACCACTTCCTGCTCACAGTTGTTCTCTGTTTCTCATCCAGCACAATCTCCCTGCCAGTGTGGAAGTCTTTCCAAGGGAACACTATCTTGGTTGTTGCTTGAACATTAAATTCTCCTGAGTCTTGTGGCTGGTTTCTTAAAATCAGCAATCCCCAAACAGTTTCGATGTGTGGCTTAGCAAAGCACTTGCCCTCTGCTGCCACTGAGGTCACTTGGGGATTGGTGGGACACTGTGGAGGCCACTCTCAAAAGACTCTTCCAAAAACTCTTCCTCTGTTAAGAAACCAATGAAAACAGTGGCCCAAGTGGGATGACTCTTTTTGCCCGTCTTTTATCACTTCATACACTCAAACATGCAGTGCCCTTCTATATTCTCTCCTTTGCCTTTATTCATCTCCAAAATAGGCCATGGAACTCCTGTGTGACGGAGCATCCCCAAACTAACTCTTGGACAGCACCAAGGAGAGAAAAATCACTGTTCAAACAACCAATTCTGCAAAGTCTTTGCTCTTTCCTGGAGTCCTGACATTCCTTTTGTCCTGGAGGCTCCGACTCCCTCTCAGCTGATCCCACTGCAGGCTGCTCCATCCCTCCCAACCCATCTGGAATGCAGGGACTGTCTGTCTGCTGCTCTGAACAATCCAGAACATGTTACACATCCCCTGCATTATTTATACTGGCTACTTACAAGTTGATTTTTATTTATTTAAAGTTTCCATCTGTAGGTTCTGGCTCCCTTTCAAAATCTCCCCTTTTCCATCGTGTTCTAATGGATATCTGTTCTCTGGGAACATCTGTCCTTTAGGGCCCTGTTGGATGTAGCAGTGACACCATTTTCCATCTTATTACATGCACACAGATTTCTGTTTGTTTCTTAAATCCTACAATGTTACAGCTTCCTTTCATCATAAAACTTGCAGCTCACTCACTTCCTTAACAAAAAGGATTTATATTTTCCAGGCCCTGCTATGAAACATCCAGAACTAAAGCTAACGTGGTACAGGGTGCCCAGAGCAGCTGTGGCTGCCCCTGGATCCCTGGCAGTGCCCAAGGCCAGGTTGGACACTGGGGCTTGGAGCAGCCTGGGACAGTGGAAGGTGTCCCTGTCCATGGCAGGGGATGGAATGGGATGGGCTTTGAAGTAATTTCCAACCCACACCATCCTGGGATGATTCCTTGATGGTGATTCTGGGAGAGGCATCTTTTGTATTTTACAGCTCTTGGCCGGTGAGTGGCAATGCCCAGCTCAGCGCTCATCACCTGTGGGTGGGATTTTTGTCTTCTTCCCTTTGCATCCACCTCCAGGGGATTTCACCTGCCACAGCCTGACCTGGCAGTTAATTCTGCCTCAATCCTTCTGCAGTTTTCCACAGTCAGCACTCGGCTCTGGTGCTCTGGAGGAAGCACCAGCAGCACACCCCGTGTCTTTCGCAGTTCATTTATCAGTTGAGTATCACAGGTTTGTGCAGATTCCTTGGAGACTGTGCTGCTGTCATCCTCTCACTCAGGAAGCTGCTCAGTTGCTCCAACCTTCTGTTTCCTAGCTTTTGACCAATTCTTTCACTGATTTGTAGAGCATTCCTTTTGTTTCTCATCCTTTTGGCTTTAATCCCAAATCCTCAGAGGGTCAGACACAGAGCACAGCACACTCGTGATGATCATACTCCTGTTTCACTGACGAGGACCCATTTCAGGGTTCATTTGCTCCTTTTAACCATCATCTTGGTATCACTCTGGGGCTGCTACTCTGCAGGTGGGGTTGTGCTAAGATTTCCCATCCCTGGAAGTGTCCAAAGCCAGGTTGGACAGGGCTTGGAGCAGCCTGGGAGAGTGGAAGGTGGCAGTGGGGGGTGGAACTAGAAGAGCTTTAAGGTCTCTTCCAACCTAAACCATCCTGGGATTCTATGATAAAATGCCCCCTCTTTTTCCTCTTTCTCTTCCAACCTAAACCATCCTGGGATTCTATGATAAAATGCCCCCTCTTTTTCCTCTTTCTCTTCCAACCTAAACCATCCTGGGATTCTATGATAAAATGCCCCCTCTTTTTCCTCTTTCTCGGTAGTTTTAGGATTCTTCACGTAGAGGGAAGATTGCTGAGGGATGCCCCTGTGTCAGCGAACCTTCCAGCGTCCCTGAATTCCTCCAGCGAGCTGCCTTTGAGGACACCAAGCCCTTGTCCTGGTCCCCACACGCTGCCAGTGCCACCTAAGGCGGGTGTCAGTGTATTCTGACACGCTCCTTAGGAAGCCAGACCCCCACACCAGGTGCTGGTTCTCCTGTGAGGTGGGGTGAGCACTGATGCCGCCAGTTTGCCTTTGTACGAGGCTGATGTGCCCCACAGTCAGATGGTGCTGAATTCCTCCCTCCTGTAGCCAGGACTGCATGGTTTGATCCCCCAGCCACCTCCTGGAGCTCACCTTCGGAGGGCTCTGCCTCCAGCTCTGTCCCCATGGCTGAGCTGCTGCAGCTCCCCCACCCCAGCGGAAGTTTCCTACCTCGAGGAACAGGACTGCTCACTTAGAGCCTGAGATCCACCCTGGCTTGGTTCCATTTTCTGGTTGGTTTGGGGGTTTTTGGAGGGGAGGAGGCAGATGGGCTGCTTCCACGAAAATCAGTCCCAAGGCTGCTACAATAACCTACTTCTTGCTAGTCTGGCACCTTCCTCCTACTTCTCAGGCAAGGTTGGCTTCACACCTGCAGCCGATTCAAACTTGATGGAATCAGGTTCAGAACTTGGTATTTTAGATCTAAAATTTTATTTATTCTGCCCTTTATAACATACCTAGGCTCTGAACTATTTAGAGTAAGTCGCAGCTCTTGGAGGAACAGGTGTCCTGGCAAATTCTGGAGTTGTGAAAGCTTCAGCTACGTGCTACGACCAAACACTTTCCCTAAAAAAAAATTTGAACTTCCATATGCTGAAACTCTTGTTTTGTTTACAGCAGCCCCCCTACTCTTAGTCCCTAACACAGTGGCTTATGATTATTAAATTTTCTGCTGCATTTGTTCTACTAATCCACAGAGTCAACAAAATTCTTTTGAGTAATTCTTGTGTCCTTCACAGCACTACAGAAGTTTCAAAACCTGCATCAAAGACCTTGACCAAGGTCACCAAAGAATTGGTAGGGAGGGCTGGTCATGAGACCTGTCCCTCAGGAATGCTTCTGATACCTGCCCTGCACTGGAGCTCACCTCGTCCTGTCCCAGTCCCCCCTTTTCCCAGCTCCTTATCTGCCTTAGCCAGCTCCTTATAATTCCTGTATTAATCTGCACCATCTCCGCTTTCAATAATAATTTCCTCTGGGAACTGCAGTGAATAAATGCTGCCAATAAATCCAGAGAGCTTAAGCCCCCTGCATCTCTGTAGTGTGAGATGTTCACTGGCTCAGCAAAAAAGAACCAGCCTGGTACTCAGATAAAATCACCTGCTGAGCAGAATTTTCCCTTTTATCCCACTTTTCACTCAGGACCTTCTGAATTACTCTCTGTTCCAAACCTGACCTAAGAAATCAGCTGATCTGTGTGGACTTCCCGGGATCTCTTTTTGCCCAGTATTCTCACATCAGAATGCATTATTCACCGATGGAAATAAACATGAAAGGTTTTTCCTAGGGACCAGAGACAACAATTGGAAAAGTAATGGATTTGCTTTCTCCAAAGGAAGTCGCTAACAAAACCAAGAGCTTTGCTATGCTATAGCCAAATAAATCTCGCAGACTCAGCAACAAAAAATCCCAACAAAAAGGAGAATTGGATTTGCAGGATGATTTTCCAGCTCCCTCCTTTGACAGCAACATTAAACTGATGTGGATGTAGAAGGGGAATGGAAATCTTGCCCTGACAATTGCTTTGGCAAGAATTAGTTCCTGCCATTTGAGAACAACTGTTCCATATTGCTCATCAAGTTTTGAATCTCTATCTGAATTTTTCCTAGGAAAGAAATTACTTTTTTTTTTTCACTGCAGTTTACGTTGGCACCCAATTTCAGTGCCCAGGAAAAGGAACCTGCCACATTTCCTCCTCCTCCTCCTCCCCTCCTGCCAGTCTGTGTTCAAAATCCCAGCCAGAATTCCACAAGAGGAAACACGACTGGAAGGGAGATAATCCTGGTCATGAGATGTGCATTCCCAACAAAACCAAGCCTCTTTCCCCTGTGGTCCAGCAGAGCTGCTGAGCCGATTCCTATCTTGTGATTCCAATCAACAAATTCTCGGTGCCACAGAGCAGCCAGCATTCCAGAGGGACACGTTTTCCATCCTTTCCCCACCACGTTTTTGGAGTTAATGTCTCAAAGACATGACCTTCATCATGGAAGCATGGTTCTCCTTGGGTGTCTGTACAGACATCCTAAAACATTCCTGAATTCAACACCAGGAAACCAAAAGTTAAGGAATACAAGGGGGAAAAAAAAAAAAAAAAAAAAAAAAATCTTGTTTTCAGGAAGTGCAGTGGACAAATTGGCAAATGAAAACCACCCAGAGCTGAACTCAGCCTCGAGGAATACAGGTTATTACAAATTATTCGAGAGAGGATTTTGGGAATCATTTCCAGCAAAAACATGCCCGTATTAAAAGGGAATTACCACAGTACCTTAACTGTACTTCTCAACCATAGCTGTGGAGATTATATGTTGATCACCTGGAAAATATTAAATAGAAGATTAATGATATTGTTCATATCTTAATTACTGATTAAGAGGAGCAACTAACCTCACACATTTTCCTTTATTTAAATAGTTTTCACTTCCCAAACAAACAGAGAAGAGCAGAACACACAGCTTTCAATATCTGCTATTTTATTCCTGATAAAGGCAGCTTCAAATAAGAAAAATAACAAGAAAACACTGCCTGAGGTTTTCATTAAAGTACTTTACATATTTTCGTGAAGGCTGTCAACTCAGAAACCAAGGAGAAATTCATAACAAGTTTTATCCTTCTAAAATACCCACCCTAAAACACATCAGGCACTTATCTGTAATTTGTTTCGACTCAAATATATTCTCTGCCCTTCCCCAAGATGAAATATTCAACAGGAAAATCTCTGACTGGCTCTTTCCAGCGCTTTTTTGCCGTGTGCCTGTGAGTTAACCGAGGGATGGAGAATACAGCTGGGGGGTGCAGAGCTATTTGGGGGCTGCTTCTCCGGTGTTTGTCCAACTGAGACTGTGCCATGGGGGAATTCAGGAAAATTCAAGAGGAATTTGGGCCTCCAGGCATGGACTGGAATGGAGGTTTCCCCTTTCTCCCAGCGCCAAAGGGAAACACAGGGTGGAGATCCCAGGGCTCCAAACAGGGAGGGAGAGACCCAGGGTAGAGGGAGACATCTTGAAAGTTGTTATTGGGGGGCTTGAAAATCAAATTGCTCAGGTGCTGGGCTCATTTCCTCCCTGGCTTTTGGGAAAATCCAGGTCCTTATAAACACATCCAATTCCTGCCCAAGATCCCATCCATCCCTGCCCTCTGGCACTGGGAAGCCACTCCCTGTGTCCTGTCCCTCCAGCCCTTGTCCCCAGTCCCTCTCCAGCTCTCCTGGTGCCCCTTTAGGTGCTGGAAGAGGCTCTAAGTTCTCCCTTGAGCCTTCTCCTCTCCAGGCTGGACAGCACAGCATCCACATTCCATTGGAATTAGCCAGCTTGCCATGCTCTCCAAGCAGAAACAGGGAATTTTAGGCACACATGGTTTGCTTTGCAAAGTGCTGCCTTGTTCTGGGGTGGAATAAATCCACAGCACATTGGGCAGTCAGATTCAGGAGATAACTTCCAGCTTTGAAGGCTGATGGAAATTTGGGGAAATACAGGGATGTTGTGTTGACTTCCAACAAAATATTCCATATGGGGAAACAAGAAGGTATTTTACTGGCCTTCAGAATTTAACTGAGTGAAAATGGGTAAAGCTTCATTAACAAGGCACCAGATGTGTGTGGGAGTGCATCGCTTTTCCCAGGTCTGCTTGACCAAATCATTTATCTCTTCTATATATAAATATATCTACAAAAAGAAAAAAAACCCAGTACAACTGGACAAAAATAAGGAATAGGCAACACACAGTTCATTACAGCAGACATTTGTTTGTATTTGTGAAGACATCCAACAGTTCTAATATATTTTAAAAAAGAAAAATAAATGTTCCCAGCATAGAAACACAGTGCTGAACCTTCCTCTTGAAAGAACACCTGTTCCCTGCTTTAAACAGAGCTGGAGAGGAGAAGGCTCCAGAGAGATCTCCAAGTCCATTCCAGTGCCAAAAGGGGCTCCAGGAGAGCTGGAGAAGGACTGGGGACAAGGAATGGAGGCACAGGACACAGGGAATGGCTTCCCACTGCCAGAGGGCAGGGATGGATGGGATTTTGGGAAGGAATTGTTCCCTGGGAGGGTGGGCAGGCCCTGGCACAGGGTGCCCAGAGAAGCTGTGGCTGCCCCTGGATCCCTGGCAGTGCCCAAGGCCAGGTTGGACACGGGGGCTTGGAGCAGCCTGGGACAGTGGAAGGTGTCCCTGCCCATGGCAGGGGTGGCACTGGATGGGCTTTGAGGTCCTTTTCAAAACTGAGGATGGGAGGAAAACTGCTCTGGGCTGTGTGAAACACAGGCATGTTCTGCCAGCAGCGTGGTCACCTCTGGATTCCACATCCCACCAAAAGAACTCCATATTCCACGCCCAAAACTCCACACCCCTGAGGCTGCAATTGCTTTGCCCAGAGAATTCCCAGTCTCTCAGGCATGGAGGAGAGGGAGAGGGACGAAATGAATTGCACTGCCACGAGAACAGAGTTTCCTCCTTGCTTTACTCAGAGATTAATGCCCATTGTCAGCAGCTTTTATGATAAATGATCGTCATTGTGAATTTCAGTAATGAAGATGCGTCATGCTGTGTGTTGTTCACACACTGCAGAACACTTCTCCTCTAATCAGCAAGGGCTTGGAGTTCTGGAGACTGTTTTGCAGGAAAAAAAATAGGTAGTTTGGATGGGAATTGGTTTGGATTTTAATGTTGTAAAGACAGCCAGAGACTTCAACTCTGAGTTTCACTGGAAGGTGACGACAGAACCTTGGGCTGTGGCCGTTCCGTCGGCCTGGGCTTCGGTGTGACAGGAGCAGGCAAAAGCAAGAGCTGCTGGATCCATTTCATCCACACCATCTACAATTTTGGAGTTTACTTTGGATTTTACACTATCCCTGGGAAGGATCAGTCACCCTGTTGGACTCTCACACCCCTGTTAGGGGAAGCAGAGCATTTGGAACCCACTGGACACCAAATCTGCTTTAGTTTCCTCATCCACATGCACAAAACCACACAGAATCGACCCAAAATTCAATGAACAAGAATAAGCACCAAAGGCATTAGAAGCATTGTAAGACATTGTGCTCACTACCTGCATATTCCAGGCTGAAATTAAAGAATAGCTTCATTTCTACAGTTGGTGACTGCCTGAAAAAACAACTCCCATTGTTCAATCTGCAGCATTATTTCGGTGCATTGCTAAGATTCTCATTTTTGAGGGCAGCCTTCTCCTTCTTAAGGCCCTTGGAGATGACTAAATGGATGGAAAGGCTGGGAGAGCTGGGAATGTTCACCTGGAGAAGAGAAGGCTCCAGGGACAGCTCAGAACCCCTTGCAGGGCCTAAAGGGGCTCCAGGGGAGCTGGAGAGGGACTGGGGACAAGGGATGGAGGGACAGGACACAGGGAATGGCTTCCCAGTGCCAGAGGGCAGGGATGGATGGGATATTGGGAAGGAATTGTTCCCTGGGAGGGTGGGCAGGCCCTGGCATAGGGTGCCCAGAGCAGCTGTGGCTGCCCCTGGATCCCTGGCAGTGCCCAAGGCCAGGCTGGATGGGGCTTGGAGCAGCCTGGGACAGTGGAAGGTGTCCCTGCCATGGAACTGGAAGAGCTTTGATGTCCCTTCCAAGCCAAACCATTCCAAGATTCTATGATTGAAATAGCGGGGTTGGGAATTGGATTAAGGGAGTGGGGTGAGAGGTGGGGATGAGGTTTAGGTTTAAAGTCAGGGCTCTGGGTTTTTGGTCGTTACACCTCTCAAAAGAGGCCCTGCAAACCCCTTCCCAGTCCGACCCCACCTGAACCTTCCTGACCTCCACAGGTCCCCACCATTAGTGGGGAATTTAGAAAAAAATCACCTTCGTTAATTTCTTGGCCCTGTCCTCTTTATTCCTGCCCAAAGTTTACCTTTTTCTCCCCACCATGAGGTTTTCACTCAGCTTATTCTCCACCAAGAGAAGTAACTCATGTAAGCGCTCAGAAATGTTAAAAACCAGCATGAAGAGCAGTGTTATCTCAGCTAAGGAAAGCAAATTCATACTTCTCACAAAGCAAGGCTCCTAAATCTCTCCTGCAGCTTTGAAAACTACCCTCTTTACTTTAATTAAGCCAGCGTTACCTGTAACGATGCTTACAGGGTGTACATTTTCCTGTATCACCCCCTAGCAAACTCCATCTCTGTACTTCTCTCAGTGGCTGATCTGGAATTTTGATGCAGAATTTTAGAAATTTTTATCCCTACCTCAAGAAGTTAAAGAATACTGATCAGCTCTTGAAATAGTCACAGAATCTGCTTTCTGCAAAGACCAATCACTCCTTTTTTTTGCTGCTTGCAAGGCACATTCATGAACCAAAATTGGTTGGGGTGGGGGAAGCAGAATTCTTTTGCTTTCAACATTTTTTCTCCTCGTCTGCAGCAAAAAAACCAGGGTTTGATTTTGCCTGAAAAGTGCCAAAAGTTTTCAGCAGAAAAAATAGAAGTGCAGCTATATCCTCGAGAACTAATACAACTCATCTGCTCCAGGTTTGAGTTACAAATATGCAGTCGTTTACTGGTAAAATGTCCAGGTTTTGTTCCTAAAATCTCTTGGAAAACAGCCATCTTCCAAAAAGTCTCCATCAAATACTACAAATATGTAAAGAGTACTACCCTGGCATTTTTATTAAAAGTTTTCTTGTCAAATTGGAGCCATGAAAATCTGATTTACTGCCAACTTTTTTGTGGAAAATCAACCCAGTCATGTTTTTCTTGGCAATGGGAAGTAAGCCTGAGTCGAAGGGAGATTTGCTTTAGCATTATTTCATGTTTTCTGAATACAGTTCATATATATTTATGTCTGCCTCTGTTTCTACTGCATGGAAATGCTGCTCTCACCCAGCTGGTGGAACTTGCTTGGCTGCACACAGGAGCAGCGACCAAATTCCAAAATGAAAATCCAAGTTCTCTTTTTCTTTCTTCTGTGCTCTGTGCCACACAAACTCACAACTGCATCCAAAGTGTATTTAAAGAATTTACTGCTTATGATAAAATTAAACCTCCAAAGTAGTTTTAAAAAGACTTAGGGATCTTTTCCTAAGGGCAGGTTGCTCAAAATTCTGCATTGCTTTGGAAAATGTTTGGTTTTAGGGATTTCAAGCTGCTCAAGGTAGAACCTCAGAGTCCAGTGTGGCATTCTGATAAATCAGAGTAGAAAATGGAATTCAATAAGGCACTGAACTTTCCAGGTTTTTGAAAACTCAACATGTGGGAGGTACATAACCCACCCAACAGATGACAGGGATCCTCTGCTGCAAGATGTTGAGTGTGACAGCCTGGCCAGGAGCTGAGAATTCCAATAAGTGAGGATTTGAACTGGTTTGTAGAACCCCAGAATGGTTTGGGTTGGAAAGGACCTAAAAGACCATCCAGTGCCACCCCCACCTGGCCTTGGGCACTGCCAGGGATCCAGGGGCAGCCACAGCTGCTCTGGGCACCCTGTGCCAGGGCCTGCCCACCCTCCCAGGGAACAATTCCTTCCCAATATCCCATCCATCCCTGCCCTCTGGCACTGGGAAGCCATTCCCTGTGTCCTGTCCCTCCAGCCCTTGTCCCCAGTCCCTCTCCAGCTCTCCTGGAGCCCCTTTAGGCCCTGCAAGGGGCTCTGAGTTGTCCCCAGAGCCTTCTTTTCTCCAGATGAACGCTCCCATCCCTGGAATGTGGTGTGCAGGTAGCACAGGGGCTCTGCCTTGATCCTCCCCATCATATTCCTTTTGGAAGATGTCTCAAAGCACAAAAGAAATGAGTCCTCCAACAAGGAGCATCCCAGGGGTTTGACATGAGGAGAAATGTTAAAAATACCTTTTCCCTGGCTAATTCGGGCTGCCATGGCTTTAGCTCTCTTAATCCTGATTTCCCTCTAAACGCAGAAAACACGGTGCCAGCCCTTTGCTCTGAAATGCTCTCATGCATCAGGAAGCTGGAGAGAAACCCAGAGAGAGGCAGAACTCATGGATCTGTCCTCAGCAGCTCCAGCTCCGCCAAGTGCCCAGCTGGCAGTGCCCACGCGTGTCCCTGCCCACGGCCAGCTGCTCCTCACTCTGTCCTGGCCAGGCTCCCACTCCCCAGCCCTGCTGGGAGCACGGAGCGCTCCGGAGCCTGCTTCCATCACAGCCAAATGAGCGGGAGGGACGCGTTCATTCGGCGAGACACCCCCGGCAGCTCCGCAGCTGTGGGGTTTGGGGAGGTGTGAAGGCAGGGACAGTGGTGGGGAACAGCACGTTGTCCTTCTTGGCACACACAGGGAGAAACTGGGAACATCCTTTCCACTCTGGAAAGATGGGGTACCTAGCCCCCGATGAGCATTTCCAGTCTCGGTCCTCAGGGGAATTTAGGTCTGCACCTAAAGGATGCAGGGTTCAATGAGATCCACGTTCCTGCGGTTACAAACTGACAGCGAGAGGCACCAAATGCAAAACCCACGTGGGACAGGAAAAGATTTGGGATTTATCCGTGCAAACACGGAGCTGCAGCTGCTCCTGGGCCATAAACACAACGCTGTGCTTTCACCCACAGGCTGGGCTCAACCAGCACATGGATGTTCCCAGACACAATCCCTCACTTGAACTCCAGGCGTTCCCACAGCCCAGAAGGTTTTGAAATAGGACTGATGTGAATTTGCACGACGCGATTACACCGTGCTTCGTAAACAGAGGGATGCTCTTCCACGTTTTTCACACTCATCCCTGTCCTCCTGAAATCTCCCTCCTACTCTCCAGCTTAATAAGGTTCAGGAATGTCTGAACAGCACAGTGAGGTGTAAAGGCTCCCACAGTCTTTCATCCCCCAGTCTGTGTAATATTTTCTGCGTAATATTTATGTAAGCCCATTTTAGGCTGTGTTTGGCTTGGTTAATATTTTTCCCACTTACATGGAACTATTCAAGGAAACCTTCAGGAATGTAGAGATTTATGGCTCCAGACACACGCGTTCCCAGCTATTTTTCCTCCATCAGCCCTCTGTCCTCTGATAAACAAAACTAAAGACAAAACTAAAGACAAAATCAGAAACTCATGGCCTTTAATGCTCAAGACAACATCCACATCTACAAGAACTTTGGCACCTGAAAGCAAGGGGGTACCTCCAAGGTCATTCCTGTTAAGGATCACACACGAGCAGTGACTTTACATGTGTGAACTCCCACAAATCTCTCCGGAGTTGAACCTTGAGTTACCTACAGGCCTGTCACTGGTGGTGTCCCCAGGGTTCAGTACTGGGCACAGGATTGTTCAATACATTCACCAATGAGTGGGGAGGAACAACCCCAGGCACCAGCATCAGCTGCTGGAGCAGTTCTGCAGGGAAGGACCTGGGGGTGCTGGGGGACACCGAGCTGTCCCTGAGCCAGCAGAGTGTCCTGGGGCCAAGGAGGCCAATGGCATCCCGGGGGCAGCAGCACAGAAGAGCATTCCCAGCAGGGCAGGGAGGGATCCTGCCCCTCGGGGCAGCCCTGGAGGCACCTCTGGAGCGCCGTGTCCAGCTCTGGCTCCTCAGCACAGCAGGGCCAGGGAGCTCCTGGAGCGGGGCCGGCGGAGGCTGCGCAGCTGAGGAAGGGCCTGGAGCAGCTCCGTGCCCAGGAAAGGCTGAGGGAGCTGGGGCTGCTCAGCCTCGAGAGGAGCCCCAGCTGAGAGGGGCCCTCAGCCCCGGCTGTCCCTGGCTGCAGGGAGGGCTCCGGGCAGGGCCCGGGCTCTGCTCCGGGGGCCCAGCAATGGCACCAGAGCCACGGGCAGGGCCTGAGCCCAGCAATTCCCCCTGCACAGGAGGCAGAACTTCTGCCCTGGGCAGTGCCCAGCCCTGAACAGATTGTGCACAGAGGCTCTGGGCTCTCCTCCCTGGGGCTGTTCCAGAGCTGTGTGCACACAATGCTGGGTCAGCTGCCTGCTGGTTTAGACATTGGGGCTTCAATCCGTACCCACACCAGGACTATTTCCCACAATTTCAGCCCTTGCAGCAATATTCAACAGTATGATACAAGCATAATAATGTTAGCCTTTAAATTTGAATAACTTCCTGAGGGAAAACCACAGTCTATTTCTAGGGCTTCTGTTTGTGAGATAATAGAAAAAGTCAATTTTAATTTTTACGAAGTTCCAAAATTCCACCAAAACCGAGAATTATTTTGAGGAGTTTGTACATTGCCTCACACAGAACGAAATCTCAAGACATGAGTGGTATTTTACACCTTGGCAATTTTGCTGCTGGAGGTTCTCAGACACTGCTAAAACCTGCTTCAACTTATTTGGTCTTAATCAGATTTGATCCCAAGTCTGGAAAAGTTCAGGACTATTTCTATATCTCCTGCAGCCACAGGCCCCTGCAGGCCTGCACTTTAAGATCCTGCATTTTGTGTTTCTCTACTTAATTCACAACGACAAAGGAATACTTGTGGGATTTCCGGAGCTTGTGAACCAGCCAATCCAGCAAACCTTTTAAGTATGCAAAGAAGTTTCAGCCATTTGCTGACATTCCTGCGAATGAGATCTGAATTGGAGCTGTAGCATTAATACATAATATTCACATTAAAGCTTAGCGAGGCAGGAGTGGTTCAGATTCATATTCCAGTGAGACAAACAAGTGTCAGATCCAGAGGTGGTCTTGAAGGTGTCATTGAGGTTTAATTTTAGATTTTTCCCTGCATACCAGAAGTTGGGGTTCAAGGTGTTAGCTTCAACATTATTAGAGAATTATCCAGCTTAACAAAGCCCCATGTTTCTCATCAAAGGAGTCTTTTGAATTGAAAAATCCTAAGGAAAGCTCTTCTTGCCCCATTTCCATTTTTGTAATTATTATATACATATTAATTGGAGCAAACTCTTTAGGAAAGGGTTCACACAAGCAGCTTTTAGCTGATGAATTATCCCTGTCAGTTAAAAACATTTACATGGCTTGTTTATGTTACTTTGTTAATTTTACTGTAATTTAGTAATAATTAACAGCCCTGTCTTTACAAGGTGTTTAATCAGTTACAACTCTTAATTACACCACAGCATTGCTTAATAAAACAACACACTATTTGGGATTAAGTTAAATTGGTTAAATTAATCTGCAATCCTCTTTTGTGTGTAATTTATTGCACGACAAAAGCAAGTCGTGAAATTATTTTCATGGCAAGTAGCCTAAAAATGATTTTACATAGATTCTTTTTTACCTTAGCTACAGAGAAAAACTATCCCTAATTTCAGTGTTTTCTACAGATCAGCACAAGGCTCAGACCTGTCTCAAAAATTGCAGTCACAGAAATTTGGTGCTGGAGCAGCGTGGTTTGGGAAGCGATGCTGGAGCAGAGGATCAGCACCCTCGGCTCCAGGGGAAGCTCCCCAGCCAAGGAGCTGCTCCTGAGAGCAGCCAAAATCCTCTGCCGAAGCCTGAGGTCCTGCCGTGGCCTGCTGAGGTCATGGGAAAGCTTTTCCTGCATGGAGCTGCTAAACTGCACCTTGAACCCTGTAGTGGTTTGGTTGCTAACCCATGACAAACCCCCCTAAGCTTTTCCCACAGAATCCCAGAATGGTTTGGGTTAAAAGGGACCTCAAAGCCCACCCAGTGCCACCCCTGCCATGGGCAGGGACACCTTCCACTGTCCCAGGCTGCTCCAAGCCCCATCCAGCCTGGCCTTGGACACTGCCAGGGATCCAGGGGCAGCCACAGCTGCTCTGGGCACCCTGTGCCAGGGCCTGCCCACCCTCCCAGGGAAGGATTTCTTCCCAACATCCCATCCATCCCTGCCCTCTGGCAGTGGGAAGCCATTCCCGGTGTCCTGTCCCTCCCTCCCTTGTCCCCAGTCCCTCTCCAGCTCTCCTGGAGCCCCTTTAGGCCCTGCAAGGGGCTCTGAGGTCTCTCCATCTCCCCCCGCTCGGAGGCAGTGAGCCCTGAGCACTGCCCACACCCCCGACAGCATCCATTGGCTCGCTTGAAATCTGCTCCTGGATAATTTCACTGCAAATGTGCCAACCCTATTCCCTGTGTTAGGAGAAAGAGTTCACGGATTGCCCACAACCCCTTTCCCCCCCCGTTTGGAGCTTCTGTCCCTCCTCAAGTCCCAAGCCTCGGCTGCACCTCTCAGGCTGAACACCCCACATCCACCCCATGACTCCTCACACGATGCCACGCACCCGGTGACCCCTGCCGAGCTTTTCTCAGCCCTGTTAGTTATGCACAGCCATTTCTTCTCTGTTTGGCATTGCCGAGCACTCGCAGTGACTAAAATAATTATTTCAGATCATTTCTTCCTGTGTCAACATCATTTAAAATCATAACTCTGTCCTTGTTGAAACGGCTCCAGATGTTTCTGAAGCCGTTCTGTCTGCGACTTTCTGCTTCTAATCTATGGTGCCTCACAATTCAATGAAGAAAAGTAAAAATTAAAATAACAATTATAGTTTACTGTTTCCTACATGCTTGGGACAGGCTTAGAAACACCTCCCTGTGTGGCAGCAGGCATGGGAGACACCGGGCTCGCACTCAGCCATGACCATGTTTCTGGAGCCTTAACCCACATTATAATTCTGATGTTCAATTCTGAATTTTCAAAGGAACAACTGAATTGGAAACAAATTACAAATCTACTAAACCAATGATTTATGCAATGGGATTTCCCTTGTCAGTCCTCTGGGACCTCTCCTGCACCTGGGTAGGTCACAGGTGGCCACTTCTACAGATGCTTCAGGGTGAATTTCTTAGTCTGGTGACTTGAATAACAATCATCTCACTAATTATTTTTCTAACTTTATCTATTCCTCCTTGCACCTTTGCATTATCTCCTGAAATTAGTGAAGAAACTCTGGTTGTATTTCCAATGCTCCTCACATTGAGGGGAAGCATTTAATAAAATATTTATGAACTATACTATTCAATACTTCATCCTTTGGAAAAGCAGTGCCATGCATTTTACACTTACCTGGGAGCAAAACTCAACTTCAAAAATGCCTTAAGATAAATACTTCACCAAACAGACTGGGGAAACATTCACGCTCCAAAGTCCCAAAGGTTGCTTCCTCTGACTCTGACTGTTTCATGATAAATGGATGTGTTCCCACAGACTGGCAAAGACGGTGCAAAAGTGCCACAGCTTTTGGAGGAACGAGGAACTGTTGAGCTCTAAAGGCTCGCAGAAGGATTTTGAGTTGCCTGAGCTGATATGACTTCTCAGCAGCATCTCCCATATTTCAGAGGTGATACGGTGATACCTTGGTGCTGATCCTCACTCCAGATTTCCCCTATCTGCCAGGTGTTTGCAGAGATAAAGTTTTATGCCTGAACAGAAGCACCTCTCTGCAATTTGTCCCTTTACTCACTATGTGCTTGTGCAGTTCCCAGGGCTTTACTGCAGTGATGCCTTAAGAGAATCCACACACAAATCCTTGAAAGCAAAAGCCTTTTCAGAGCCTTTTTTTGTTGTTGATCATTCACCAAAGCCAAGGTCGAGACTGGAGTTAACTGGAGGCCGCTAAACTGCAACCTCCTCACATCTCCAAACACAGTGAGTTTTATACTTAAGGCTTTACTGACCTGACTTTAATCCCCAGGACTCTTCCTCCTCTTAAACCTACTGGTTTTGGGGTTTATTGTCTCTTCTGTAGAATGAGCAATTAATGAAGTTTTGCTTAAAAGCAATAAGCATTCTGGCTTGTAGCAAAAATGGGCTGGCCCTGCTGAGGGACCTCGAGGGCTGTGTCCAGTGCTGGGCCCTCCCAGGCAGAGAGCCCTGGAGGGGCTGGAGCGTGTCCAGGGCAGGGAACGGAGCTGGGAAGGGGCTGGAGCCCCAGGAGCGGCCGAGGGAGCTGGGAAAGGGGCTCAGCCTGGAGAAAAGGAGGCTCAGGGGGGACCTTGTGGCTCTGCACAACTCCCTGACAGGAGGGGGCAGCCGGGGGGGGTCGGGCTCTGCTCCCAGGGAACAGGGACAGGACAAGGGGAAACGGCCTCAGGCTGGGCCAGGGCAGGCTCAGGTTGGACAGCAGCAGGAATTTCCCCATGGAAAGGGTGCTCAGGCCTTGGCAGGGGCTGCCCAGGGAGCTTTGGCGTGCCCATCCCTGGAGGTGTCCAAGGAAGGGCTGGAGGTGGCACTCAGTGCTCTGGGCTGGGGACAAGGTGGGCATTGGGCACAGCTTGGGCTCCGTGGGCTGGGAGGGCTTTTCCAGCCTAAATAATTCTGTGAGAGGGCATGAAGGACACCAAGGCAAGTAATTATATCAAACTGGCACCATGGCACACTGGGGTTCTCCTGGAGGAGAGAAAGTCCAAGCTTCATGTGTGCCTTTTTTGGGCAAATTTCCATCCATGGCCTTGGAAACATCTTTTAATGTCCTGGCTGGTGATTTTCCATGGAGAGCATGTCCCACATGCCAAGGGTAAAATGCCTCCCCTGGGGAACAGCGAGGTGTCACCAAGGGTGCCTCGTGGCTGCTGATTGAGAGGAAGGAGCACAGCTGGGCTCTGGGCTGGGTTCCACAGCCTTTGAAGCAGGGGAGGAGGAGGGGGAATGCCTAATGCTGCAGAACAGCACAGGCAGCAGACTGGAACCTGAGGGGAGACCTCCCTGGTGACACTCAGCGGCGTGGAGGAAAGCTCCCCACGTGACTCAGGCGAACACAACCGAGTGAGAAAAACAAGCTCTTCAAATAAAGCTCCACCAAGCAGCTGCATGTGCTCAGGACACACACACACACACACACACACACACACACACGGGGATTTGGGACTCAGCTGTGACCTCACAGACACCTTCAGGGGGTTCAAGCACAGACCCACCATGACAAACCCTCAGCATCAAAGCAAACCCTTTAACTGCTCATTCCCCATGTTCACTGCCCACAAACTGGTGTGATATTTTAACTAATGATTAAATAGTGAGGCTGCTACAAGCACATCTTTGCTCTCCCAGGGAGCTGCAGCAGGTAATGCTCAGCCAAGGCTCAGCACTGCTGTCCTCCCATCCATTTCCATCGTACAGAACCGTGTCAGAACACCTCCACATCCCTGGGAGTGCCCAAGGGCAGGCTGGACAGGGCTTGCAGCAACCTGGGATAGTGGAAAGTGTCCCTGCCCATGGAATGGGATGACGTTTAAGGTCCCTCCCAACCCAAACCAGTCTAGGATCCTATAGTTCTATGTTTGCATCCTCGTCCTCACCTGGCAGTTATGAAATGTTTCAGTGGTTTCCTGGTGGTTATGTAGCATTTAAAGGTTAAAAAGAGAATAGCCTGTGCATGAAGAGATTTTTTTACTCTTCTAATACTCCTTTTACATTCAGCAGTTACAAAGGTTTGATTTGATGAGCCCCCCAGGACTCTCCATCCCGTGCCATGCCCAGATCACCCAGCTCAGTGAACTGGGTGCAAGGTGCCTCCACACCTTTCTCAGCATGGCTTCAAAAGTCCTGAACAAAGACTCCAGGGAGGCAGCAGGGTTTTGAAGGCTGAGAAAGGAAAAGAGAAGCGAGGAAATCCAAGAAGGGAGAGAGGAGAAATACATGACATATGAAGAGCACAGCAGAGGCTGGGGAGGAAAGCACCACACAGTAGGTGGTTTCCAAAGAACAACCTGACACTACCCTCACATGTGGCCCCCCAGTGCTGGATCACTCATCTCCATCATGGCAATCATTTAGGAACATTTTAGGACTTGCCATCATCACCAACAGTTATTTAAATTTGGGATGTACAGCAGCACTCCCATAGAACTGTACATCTCCTGTCCCTTATTTAGTACAAAATTAGTCATTTTTTTGCTGTGACAATTCACTGGTGAAGGCAAATCTTAAAAATATGCTTGCAAGTGTTTTGAGCTTCAAAAATCTGTCTCTGTGAAAGCCCGATGATGGTTCTGCATTTCATCACGTCATGGCTGCATATCACCGGAAAAATAAAAGTCACAGCTCAAGGAAGATAACAGGGTAATGTCTGGAAGGGCTCCTGGCTGTCAGGAGGAGCCCTCACAACTGAAAGGCAAGAGAAATCTTCCCCTAATCTTTCCTCTCTGAAATTGCATCGTTGTGCTGAAGTACTCGGAGCTATCACAGGAGCACAGCCACCCACACACCCTGATGCACACGACAAGAGGCTCTGGCAAGGCAGAGAAAGCGGGGCTTCGTTTCAGGGAGAAATCCCAGACAACCAGATCCAAACAGCCTTAAGGCATCCTTATACCACAGAAAAAGGGGGAAGAGTCTGGGAAATGCCCCTGTGAGCATGGAAATGGCTCTGCCATCCCCAAAGTCATCGCTGCTGCCACAGCCCCTCTCCTGGAGCTGCCTTCCCTGAGCTAAGGGAAGGGATCCAGCGGGAAATCCTGCCCCGACAGTGCCAGGCTCCAGTGAGTGGCAGCTTTGATGGAGCTGCAGCCCCAGGCGAGGGCTCTCTCAGGGGAAAGGCTGGAAATGGAACCCCTCACAGGCATTTTTGCTCTGATTGCCTGACAGTGGCCAAAAGGTAGTTCAGACTAGCACCCACTTCTGCAACTTCTGAGTGTAATTCACTTGTATTTTCCCTCTTCTCCCCATTTCCAGCAGGTCAGTAGATACTTGTGCCTGCAAAATATCCATCGGAGCTGCCACCTGGCTAAAAATAAAATAAGAATTAAAAAAACTCACCTTCCTCAAACACACCAACCCCATTCAAAGAGGGGTTTTATTTATCCGTTTGGGTTTAAGCACAGCTGCTAAAGAAGGTGACACCTCAGAGATTTCTGCCCGGGACAGACTTCCTGGCAGCATCAGAGGAGCCCCAGCATCCAACACACAGTGTTTAGAAGAAGAGGGAATTGATCTTGTTCTATCAACTTTGAAAGTGCCTCTGTAGCCCCTGAAGAGCCTTTCAGGCAGGGTTTTGCAGGCTGTCCTGGCTTTGCTTTGATTGCTGTTGTAGCTGGGATCTACAGCTTTCCTGCGAGGGGATTATCTGTTATCCCACCCTTTGGGAGCACCTCCTGCTGTGACAAAGTCTTTTCTCTGCTTAATCTCTTAAATTTCACGTAACTAACAGAAGTGCAGCACATCCAGCACCACATTTCTTTCTCCTAATGGCCCTCAGCCCCTCGGGGCCTAAACAATGTCTGAATGGTATTTAACATCACCAGAGCCGATTCTTAATTCACCGATAAACTGAAATCTGATGGCATTTTGGGGTTCACAACCACAGTTGCTTTGTGTCACACTGCTCATTAATGCTTTTTCTACTGTATTTTATGGGAAGGAACAGAGTCGGTAGGGATCAAATCCCAGCCCTGGAAATAAAAAAAAGAATCATTCTGTGCTGCCGTGTTGCCCACAAGGAATACCCTTGGCATCAACAGAACCATTTAATCCCTCGCTGTCATTCGGTCCAGTCTCTCCTGGCTCAGACAAATCTCCACCACTTTATCCCAGGAGAGTGAATATCCTGCCAGTGAAAGGCCAGGAGTCTGTTTGAACAGGGATCACACAAAGCAGAGCTCTTTAGGACACGAGGGTTTATGTGGGGCTCCGTGACCCCTCACCAGGCTGGGGACACCTTCAAAGCCCAGGGGCACAAAGCAGAAGTCAGGGCATTGCTCATCCAGAGCTGCTGGCAACTTCGGGGCATTGATCTTCGCACAGGCAGCAAATCCAAAGGGAGCAGGGAGGTCTTGGGCCTGGCGGGGGGATGTGGATTTGGGGGAGATGTTTCTGCAGCCAAATGCTGCCATCAAGGGTTTTAGTGTAATTTAAAGACGAGGAGAACTGAGGACTTAAAGGTCGTAACACTGCGTAATTAATTAGAGTGATAATAAATAAGTCACTAAAAGTAGAAGCAGCCCAAACTCCTCTCCCATCAGTTCACTTGCTCGTGGATTCACATCTGCATGCCAAGAGGGGAGGACATTCCTTATCCACGTTCCCTGACTAAAGAATGCGCTGCAATGCAGAAATGTGAAGTTGAGAACTGGAGACAAAGAGCTAAACCAGTGTTGTATGATGTCCTGTACGATTATCTTCATGTGAGCACCTCCAGCAGCCCCAGGAGCGGCTGAGGGAGCTGGGAAAGGGGCTCAGCCTGGAGAAAAGGAGGCTCAGGGGGGACCTTGTGGCTCTGCACAACTCCCTGACAGGAGGGGGCAGCCGGGGGGGTCGGGCTCTGCTCCCAGGGAACAGGGACAGGACAAGGGGAAACGGCCTCAGGCTGGGCCAGGGCAGGCTCAGGTTGGACAGCAGCAGGAATTTCTCCATGGAAAGGGTGCTCAGGCCTTGGCAGGGGCTGCCCAGGGAGCTATGGAGTGCCCATCCCTGGAAGCGTTAAAAAAGGAGGTGGATGTGGCACTTGGGGCCATGGTTTAGGGGTGAACAGGGTGATGCTGGGTTTACCTTTGGGTTTTATGACCTTAGAGGTCTTTTCCAACCTTAAGGGCTCTGTGATTCTACATATCAGTTGGCCAAAAATTA
Source organism: Dicrurus megarhynchus (assembly GCA_013399195.1). Lineage (NCBI taxonomy): Eukaryota > Metazoa > Chordata > Aves > Passeriformes > Dicruridae > Dicrurus > Dicrurus megarhynchus. The sequence goes on from VXAD01004209.1 coordinate 243,571, forward strand.
CAGGGTTCACTTGTTGAAACAAAAGCAAAGGCAGCCTCCCAGCAGTCCCATCTATCCATAAAAGGCACAAATCCAGCCATCCTAAAGGAACTAACACAGCAATTCTTACACGCACAGCAGGCACAACTCCCACCCACAGAAACTCCTGGGAAAGAAGGCAAGAAAAGATCAAGTGCCTGTATAAAAATCCTGTCCCGCTGCACAAAATCTTCTCCAGACACATTCCCCTCTCAATCTCCTTTTGCTGCCTTTTCCAGGAGTTCAAGAGACCGGAGAACCCTCCCTTGCCAACCCAGATGAACTGAAAACCACTCAGGGTGCTGCTGACGGCTGAACGAGCATCTTGGCACGTCTGCAGAGAGTCTGAAAATCAGAGAGACAGCAGAGTGTCACCCAGAGGACACCACAGAGAGGAGGAACCACTGCTGGAGTGTGCCTGGAGGTCCTGGCAGCAGGAAGATGGATGTGCTGGAGGATGTGGAGTTTCTGCAGCCCTACCAAGAAGAGGATCCAGTTTTTTTCCACTCAGGTCTCCATCCCTGCCCCTCCCAGAGGTCCCCCGTGGCCCAGGGTGGGATGTCCTCACCTCTGAGCAGGCCAGGAGAACAGAACCCAGCCTCAGTCAGGAATCAGGAGGGGATCCACAGAAACACAAAGCACTTGGGTCTGCTCACACAGAATTCCAGGCTGGTGAGGAAGAGAAGAATCAGGGAAATTATCCATTCCTAATTGTGATATCCATTACAAGACAAGGATTCCAATTACTGCGCTTTTCTGCTTCTTTGCTTGTGCTCCACAGAGCAAACAGTGCAAAGGAAATGGGTTTGTTTCCAGGCAGTTTTGTGCTCCTTTTCCATTTGCCACATTTGCCTGGCAAGCAGGGAAGCACCATCAAGCACTTGGCACCAGAGGTCTGGCGGGCACCTATCCTCACGCCAGAGGGACAGCTGGAGGCACCCAGCCAGATCCCAGCTCTGCTGAAGTACCTCAGGGATACTTTTCTTGAGGATTCAGAATCCCAGAATGATCCTTAATACCTGTGGGAATCTCAGGAATGTCACAATTTTGCTGGGTATCCAATCTGAGTGTTGAATTCTTGGATCTTCCCTTAGGAGAATGCTAAAAATTAGTATTTTTTCCTTGTTAATCAGAGGGAGAAACAACTTTTCCCATTAAGTCTGGTGGGCACCACGTCATGAGGCCATTTTGAAGTTCCTGCTGCTGCCAGCAACATCCCCAAAATACAAACGTGTTTGCAGAAGTCCTTGCACTTCATCCCTAGGAAGAGAAACCTGCCCCAGACAAAAACGGTCCACAAGAAGCCCTTAGACAGATTTTCCCAGACTTTCTGCCCATTCATTATAGAATTATAGGATCAGTGAGGCTGGAAAAGCCCTCCCAGCCCATGGAGCCCAAGCTGTGCCCGATGCCCACCTTGTCCCCAGCCCAGAGCACTGAGTGCCTTCCTTGGGCACCTCCAGGGATGGGGACTCCAGTACAGGATTCGTGATTGCCTTCATTGTTAATATGCCTGAAATGTTCTAAATAAAATTCCAGTTATTTTATAATTAAGTAATAAAAGCAGGAAGCCACCCAGGAAAGGAAAGGGTGAGTCCCAGTGGATCAAGGGATGAAAAAAAGCAATTTGAACAAGAAACCTAGATGAGAAAATCTGAAATTTTTCTTTAAATTCAAGAGTAAAGCCTGTGGAAGGTGGAGCACTTGTGCTATGGGAAAAGGCTGGGAAAATTGGGATTGTTCAGCCTGGAGAGGAGAAGCTTCAGGGTGACCTCATTGTGACCTTCCAGTGCCTGAGGGGCCAACAAGAAAGATGGAGAGAGACTCTTGACAATGGCCTGGAGTGCCAGGACACAGGGAATGGCTTCCCAGTGCCAGAGGGCAGGGATGGATGGGATATTGGGAAGGAATTGTTCCCTGGGAGGGTGGGCAGGCCCCGGCACAGGGTGCCCAGAGCAGCTGTGGCTGCCCCTGGATCCCTGGCAGTGCCCAAGGCCAGGCTGGACACTGGGGCTTGGAGCAGCCTGGGACAGTGGAAGGTGTCCCTGCCCATGGCAGGGGTGGCACTGGATGGGATTTAAGGTCCTTCCAACCCCAATTAGTCTGGGATGCCATGAGAAACGAAGGCAGAGTCAGCTCAGAGAAGGAATTCCACGGCTGCAGTTTCCCCTTCTTGGGTCTGGCTGTGTCTGGAGTGAAAACATTCTCAGAATAAATGTTTGTTAGTGGTTTTTTTAATGCAGCAGTGAGATGTTCAGCAAAGCACATTGCCATCCTAATTCGATGCCTTTCATGCATCCCCCTCTGACTGATCCCATTTGTGTGCAGCAGGATTTCTCTGCCATCCATGAGGAGTGTAATTTCTTCTTATACCACGTTGGGGGAAACTGTTTTATGATCCAGCTGTTGGTACCCTATTACCTTCCAGGGAATCCTTTATTGCTAGCAAACATCATGCTCTCACTACTTCAAAGTTAAATACTATCCCTATAATAGATCTACTGTTTTATAGCCAGTATTTTATATCCAGCATATAATATCCAGCATTTTTTCATATTTATCCTCTGCAAAGCAGATCCTCTGATCCCATCCTTCTCTAAATTAAATGATGGAGTTCCATGACCCTTGGGCAGACCTTTTCCCTCATACTGAACAAAACAAGCAGTGCAATCAAATGCAGAGAAAAATATTTCATCAGCTGAATCACAGAGTCTTCCCAGAAAAAAAGGAATCGGATTTTGGTAACACAACTGTGGAACTTCCCATTGGTAAATCCTGGGAACAGGCTTTGCAGGACAAAAAGCAGGAGAACATTAAAATTTACCCCTTTGTCAGCTCCACATCCTCCACCTGCCTCAGCCATAAGCAAAAAAAAAAGCAGAAAAGCCCAATATCCAGAAGCTCTGGTTCAACCCCACAGGAAATTGTTAAAAAACCCAGAATTTGAATGGCCAGGCTTAACTTTCTTTTTTGTAACCTTCCGACAGCATTGCCCAATGAACAACCCCACTGCTTTCAGGAGGCTGAGGGGTGATGATTTAAGGACTTTTGACTATCATGTAAAAAACGTGGCTTTGACTGAAGCCACAATAAGTAGAAAAGCCAAAAAAAAAGGGACAATTTTCCTCTCAGGTGTCTCTTTTACCAAATCACAGGTGACTCTAAGCCTTTGCTGCTGGCAAGGAATAATTAATTTTAAAGCTACTGAGGTTTTGTAATAGGACATTTGAATGCTATAAGCATTTTAATTTAAAAAAATCAAAATGACTTTAAAGTCTGGATGATTTTGGTGTTTCCATTCTCGAGACCACAGTTCAGCACATTTGTTCCCTTCACTAAGGGGCATCTTTGCTTGATGGTTTTGAAATAGTCTCCAGGATTTCAGTTCCACCCTTAGCCCCTGCAGCCTCCCAAATGAATTATATCATTTGCTATGTTATATCATAGAATTATGTTATAATATGATTATTTTATATTATATGCCAAAATATGTTATTCTTGTCTCGGTTTGAAGCCGAATATTCAGCTCCGTATTTACTAAGCCAAAGTGGTCTCGACATAAAAGAACTTAAAATTCCTCCCACATCTCAAATAGAGCAAAGTAACATTCCACGATTTTTTTTTCCCCCTTTTAAGTCATCATGTAGTGAAATTGGAACCCGAGCAGACAGCGGGGATCTCACACCATTTGTTCTGCTCCGAATGAATGCGTTATAGACAGGGAGTCATTCCGGCTGCCTCTCCTCACTAATTCTGAGGGAAAAATACTCATTTCATTTGTCAGGGAATAACAGAATTCTCATTGCCCACGTGCCAGAGAAAGCAATTTTATGAAAAGCCTGTAACTGATGGAGAAGGGAGGCGCACACCGGCTTTCAAATGCCCAGAAACCACCTGAGCTGTGCGTGGTCCCACAGATTCCACTGTAAATTCCAGCATTCTCCCAAGATCACGATTTGATCCCCATTCCATCTATCTGCAGGCTGCCAGAATGGGCAATTTGAAATCGTGGTAATTAAAAGTTTTAATTAAACCATGGAAAACACAAGCACGCTAAATGTGCTGATACACCAAGCCGGAGGCAGAGATGGATTTATCCATGGAATGCTGCAAGGTGTGATGGCATATTACAATTATTGAAGCTTACAAATCAGTTACAACTCTAAAACCATCGCCAACAATAATTACAAGCCTAAAACAAACAACTAATTTCATTCTCATATCATGAGAGCTCTTCTATTAATCTGTTTCTTATCAAGAAGTTCTTAATTGGAAGAGGCTGCATGAAGAAAATCACACTCAAAAAATCCAAACCCACTTTTTTTTTTTTTTTTAATACAAACCTCAAACGAGAGAAAAACCCTTGAATAAAACTTAGGTGTTTTCTCCTCTTTATAACAATAATGTTCTTTAGAGCACCTGAAATGATGAAGAAACCTCAGAATCCCAACAAGAAGGAGAAAAACTAAACAAGCAATAAAACCGCTGATGTCATCAGAATGCCAAGTGCTGGGGGCACAACTCCCACTTGCCTACAGGGAACGGTGTGGGAATCACTAAAGAGAAATGGGGAGGCTCCGAAAAATGTGACTGTTACAAGTGTCTTTCCTCGACCAAAAAAAAATATTATTCATCTGTTCCCTCTCAGCTTCTGCATTCCTTTGATCATGGACACATCCAGGTATCCCAGTCCAACATGCTCCCATAAATTTTCCTGTTGTCTCCTCCATGTCTGATCCTGTTCCACCCCTTTGAAGACCAACGAAAGCAAAGCAAATTCCTGCTGTCCCAGAAGACCTGGCTTTGGCTGGGACCGAGTCATTTTTCCCTCCAGGAGCTGGTGCAGTGCTGTGGGGTGGGATTTAGGATGAGAATTCCATTGCTAGGGCACTGATGCTGTGGTGGGTGCTGGCTCGTGCTTACCCCAAGTCAAGGACTCAGTTTTCCACGCTCTGCCATCCAAACACAGCAGGAAGGAACCAGGACAACAACTCACCCTTACAAACTCTCTACGTGATTTCCTCCTGAGACCCTTCCAACTTGTGGCATTCCAACTCCTCCATGCACCCCACACCAAGGGCTTCTCTATTTATCTTGGTTCCTCAAATTCTCCATCTTCAAGACAGACCTGCATTTCCTCAGTCTTTTCCCAAAACTACTTTAGAACCTACCAGAGACTGTGCACAATTCAGGGTTTGCTATTTAAAGTCAGCACTCCCACCCCTCAGCTCCTCGCCTTGGCAGGGTTTGGATTATTTGATTACACAGCACTGAACATTTTCCATGTTTCGTCCAACGATGAGCCAAATTGAAATGCAGGGTCCACGCAGCATCTGAATATTGTATTGTTCATCAAGTAGAGATGGAGAGCAAACCTCCCCTCACCAGAATCTTCACAGCGACAGAAAAACGAGCCTGTGTCAAATTACAACTGAAATTACATCCCTGCATAAACAGCGGGAGCAGTGAAATGGGAAAAACTGCCACGCCAATTATCCCAGCTGGCAAGATGTGTTCTCTACAAAGGTCTAACAGAGAAATACTGTGAATTTTGGGAAAAAAAAACCCCAAACACCAAGAACCCCAAACTATACTACAGCAGTGTGAGCCTGATGACACCTACCAGCCTTCTACTATCCCAAAGCCAGCCTGATTTTTAGAGCCTCAAGAGCTCAAAACACTGGGTTTGCTTCAGACTGAATTCACGAGAACATTTTCCAAGCAACATGTGGGAGGCGAGGAACACCAACTGATTATTAAATACCAGGATTTGGAGAATATAACCTTTGGGTGCATACCCTGTGGCATTCCAAGTCATTTCTCCATGGATTTAACACAGTTTGTGTGGGAAGAAGCTTCACCCACCCTTGAGGGTTAACGCTGAACTGTTAATAACAGTAATAACATGGTTTGCACTAAACAATTTCTGTGTGAAGAAAAAAACAACATGTTTTACATTTAAATAAAAATAACTTCTCCTGAAATTACAGCGACCCACAGTTGGCAAATACATGATGGAACCCAGAAACCTGCCAGGTGCTCCCATGCAAGGCTTTGCACCTCCTCTTTCACAGTCCATGAGAATCACTCACAACAGAGGTATCCAGGACTAAAAAAAGGGTGTGAGAGAGGCTGGAAGTGTCAGGATTCAGCTGAGAACCGATTTCAGTGTTTATTGTGGTGATGAGCCATGTTTTATGTGAGGAAGGTCTGGGTAAATGAGTCTATTCCAGATGAGCGTGAACCGACCCCTGCTGGGAGGTGTGGGGAAAGGCAGAGAGAGCCGCCGGAGGTACCAGGAAAAGACGTGAAGAGAAATTCCATCTTTGCTCTGGCTTTGTCTACCCAGAGCCACCGAACCTGTGACAGAGGTGCCACCTGTGCTATGAGAGCATCAGGGGTCTGGCACGGGATCCGGCTCCTGGCTGTACATATCCCTGGAGTAAACACCACTGCAGGAGAGAGGCTATTCCCCCCTTCCCTTCCCT
>VXAD01004209.1:250133-260759 GCA_013399195.1 Dicrurus megarhynchus
TTCCCTTCCCTTCCCTTCCCTTCCCTTCCCTTCCCCAGTGGCTATAAAGCAGGAATGAACCCATGGGGGTGGGAATGAGACAGGGAACCACTTAGGGCTAAATTACAGCTCCCGGGGAAAAGATTCCAGAAACTGGGAGCTAAAGGAGAAAACAAACAAGTTCAAGATGCCCCACGGTCATTTCCTGGATGCCAGACCCCAGCAGTGTCCCCCCACCCTGTGGCACTGTTGACAGCATCCTTTGAAGCCGTTTTTCTCTCCCTCTGGAGCAGGGGAGCAGCTTTCACTGCTGAACAATGGGACGTGCTCGGCTGCAGCACCCCGAGGTCACACGTTAATTGTACCTCATCTCAACACCAACACTCTCAAAGAAACCTTTGTGCCCAGGGCTGACCTCAATTTAATTCTCATCAGTGGCCTACGAGTGGAAATAAGTCATATCAGCCCCTACCTATGCCCGAGATCCCTACGTTTCCTTTGGGACATATTTTCCACACCCAGCTTCTCCTGTGAATGTGAAAGCTTTTACTAATATGAACTGAAATAATGTGCGAGAGCTGGGGTAAAAATAAGAAGATAAAAGGGGAAGACAGCAGGATCTGTAAACACAGTGGCTATAAGCAGCGTATAAAGGTAGGAGCGACTTCTTGGGGCATCAAAAGAGAGCGATGTTTACGGACATTTGTTTTCCCGAGGGGAGGTCATAAAGCACCATTTGAATGATTTCATATCCGCTCCAAAGATTGGTACAGGAGAACTTCAAAAGATAAGGATACATCATTCTGCAACTCAAACTGCTCTCCAAAGTCCCATTAATGTTGTTCATTCTCCCCTGCAGAAATGAACCCGTAACTCACTCACAGGGGTTGCAAGAAACACCATAAAATTGTCAGTATCTCGCAGGGCAAACGTCTGCACGGGAAAGATAGTGTGGAATTATGGTGCATGTGAACCCTCAGCAACCTTCCTGCTGATACTTCATCACCTGCCACACGACTGTGGCTGCCCCAGCTATAAAATCATACATGGAATGGTTTGGGTTGCAAGGGACCTCAAAGCTCATCTCGTTCCATCTCCTCCCCATGGGCAGGGACACCTTCCACTGTCCCAGGCTGCTCCAAGCCCCAGTGTCCAGCCTGGCCTTGGGCACTGCCAGGGATCCAGGGGCAGCCACAGCTGCTCTGGGCACCCTGTGCCAGGGCCTGCCCACCCTCCCAGGGAAGAATTTCTTCCATGTGTCCAACCTAAATTTTCCTGTTGAGCTGCTGAACCTGAGGTGGACGGAGGTCAGATCTCTGCAAAGGACAAACCTCCTTGGACAGCAGATGTTTTACAGCCAGCAAAAACATTGAATATTTTTAACTATTACAACTTAAAAGGTGTGAAGGAAGGGGTTTCCAACCAGTTAACGTTTTGCTTGGCCCCATCCTTCAACAATTTCACATTTGAAGGTGTCTTTACAACTTCATGCTTGTTCTCTGCTCACACTCCCAGGGTGTCACAGGCAGCTTTACGAAAGCTTTCAGATCACCGAGCAACCACAGGGCTCCAGTTTCTATTTTCATTTCTATATTTTTAAGTAAGATGTTGGAAATCCCTGTAATTAGAACTAAAAGCATTCACTTGTGGGACCTCTCAATTGAAAACCACCAGTGAGTTCCCACAAGAGAAACTGGATCCAGAAGTTTCAGAGACTATTTTATTAATCAATAAATGCACCCCAGTTTTAAAAGTGTGTTTATATATCCGTGCTGGAAAACGAGATTCCACAACTGTGAAAATTGCATCTCTTCTCACAGCACTTCATTTCCAGCAAATTAAACGTGGCACTACCGATAACCTCCATAATGAGGCAACTTGATGTGAAATAATTCCAGGTTTTCACAGCCTTCAGGAACAATTATGTTAAATGCACGGTAATTTAAGTGGCTGAGTTTGTTCAAGCATATGTGCAGAGCCTTTTCCCCACCTTCCAGGCCTCGAAGGCACCTGCAAGTGATCTTGGTCACACAGGAAAGCTGGCTTGTGGTTGTGGTGAAAACATCAGCACGTGGACTGCAGAGACTGCTGACTGCAAGGAGCCTTTATGGATTCTCCTTTGAGGAACTCTGGAGGAAAACCCCCCAGGGAGCAGATGGGAGGGGAACTACAAGTCAAGGCAATGCTGTCACATGATTTTTTGTGTTTCTGGCTGTAAGAAAGAGCCACTGGACCCCAGTGTGATATCCTAAGTGCTTCCTCTGCCATCTCTTGCCCTGTAGCAGCACATGCATTTACCTTAGGATTGGCAGAAGGAGAGTAGAAATTTCATTCCTGTCCCTGCTGTGGCATTGTACCTTCTTTTGTGACCTCAGCAGAGGACTGAAGGAAGTTCTGCCCTGAACAGATTGTGCAGAGAGGCTCTGGGCTCTCCTCCCTGGGGCTGTTCCAGAGCTGTGTGCACACAATGCTGTGCCCTGGGCTCTGGGCTGGCCCTGCTGGAGCAGGGAGGTGCCACCAGGTGCCCTCTGTGCTCCCTGCAGCCTCAGCCATCCTGGGATTCTGAACGTGGAGAACATATCACCTACGTAAATACATCAGTGAATACTCTGGAAGTAGGATTAATTCTATAAACTATCCATCCTTAATGGCAGAACATATTTTTCACTAAGTAATTCTCACAAAGTTATTATATTCTCTCCAAAATGAAGCCGTATTTCAAGATTCCATCGTTACAACGTACAAAACCAGGGGTTGAGACATGGGTGAATACCAATGATCAGGTGAGAGACGAGTCACAGCCAACACAATCTGGCAGGATCTTTCAAGCCCTCACATTTTATTTTACCGCCATTATATGGCATGGAACTTTTTACAGAATAGTCTAATAAAAGTGATACAACACTGTGTGAAAACATTTAAATAAAAGGACTAATGGATCCTGTCTTTTAAGGTCTGCTTAGCTGGGAGTTGTTCTCTGAAGGGCCTGCTGGAGACCCTCCAGTCACTGAGCCTCATCAGTTTTCCTCTATTCTGTGGAAAACCCTCAAGGTCTCTTCCGCTCTCTGCTGGTTGCTCCTTGTTAATTAATCAGGGAATCACTAAAGAATTGACGTTTGATGAGACCTGGAGCTCATAGTCAGCTCTGAGACAGTGGGAAAACACCAGAAGACAATGTTGCACCCTTTGCCCATCTGGTTTTGCTCCAGACGTGCACAGGCATCACTTTATCAGCACAGAAGGTACAAAGAGCAACCCTTCTGTGTTTTTGTGGCTATTTCAACACCAGGGCCTGCACAGTGAGGCAGTGTGTTTAAGCTGAACGTTTCAGGTGATGATCTCCCTTCTGCATGATCGGTATTTAGTGGTGCCAAAAGGCTTGTAGAATTTGACTGTTTGACTGCTGAATTCTGACATTTCCCACATAGCCATTAGATTTTGACTATCCTGACTGCTATAAAGTGCTGCCTAAAATTAGACTCTTCAGCAAAACTCACGGCAAACAGTCTCATCATGTGTGATTACCATGGCCAGCGTGTCTTTCCTAGCTGGGTATGTGCTCACTGTGAGACCAAAAGCAAAATCCGCCCTGTCCTTCAGTAGAATAGTTCCTGGATAGCTGGAACAAGAACCAAGAAACCATATTTAACTTTTTATAGCACACAGCAACCTCCACAGAGCACAGAGAGACTGATCCTCTACCGCTGCTGAGTTCTCACCTTCAGCAGTTTTGTTTGGCAGCCTCAGATTTCAAGGTTTTCCACAAGTGCCATGTGAAACATGAGCTTTGTTTCACTTCCAGAGGCTCCTGTCTTTCCAAAATATTCCTTTTACCAAGAACCAAACTTGGGGAGAGGAAGAGGCAAAGGCTCTCCTGACGCCCGTGCTGCGTACAACTTAACTCAACTCTCTTCCCAATCTAATTCACTTTGGAAGTCCAGAGCACCAAGGAGAGCCTCATTACTGTTTAATTACAGAATCCCAGGATCCCTGAGGTTGGAAAAGCCCTCCCAGCCCATGGAGCCCAAGCTGTGCCCAATGCCCACCTTGTCCCCAGCCCAGAGCACTGAGTGCCACCTCCAGCCCTTCCTTGGACACCTCCAGGGATGGGCACTCCAAAGCTCCCTGGGCAGCCCCTGCCAAGGCCTGAGCACCCTTTCCATGGAGAAGGAGGGATATTCCCATGCCCTGACCTGTAGTGCTCCTCGTGCTGTCAGCCCTGGCCCATGCAGTGCCTGGAACCATCAACAGCTGGAAACCAGAGCAGATACACAAACCTGGAGCTGAAAAGGGAAGGCAGTGCCTCCAAAACGCTCAGGTTTAGTGACGAAAGCCAAAAGCCACCCGGATTTTAATGCTCAGCCCAGAGCACACCCGAGTGCTGAGGAACTGCTTCCTGCTGTCCCAGCTGAGAAGAGCAGGACAGCAAAGGGCAGGGACACACTGAGCTTCTCTTGCAGCAACAGTGGTTCCTGCCACCACCATCCATCTTCCTCCTGTGTCAGCCCAGCACTTGGAGAAGTGTTCCCATGCTCCATTAAGCAAGCTGGAATCGGCCTGGAATTGACCTGCTAATGCAAAGGAATCACATGACTCTAAAAGGGACAATTTGTTGCAGGGCTGGAAAAGCATTGGTGTGAGAAGAATCATCCCCCAGCTAATCAGCTCTGGCCACCTGTGGAACGGGCTCCATCCGGAGGGAGCACAGGGAAAAAAGCGGTGCCGTGAGATCCCTGCAGCTGTCAGGACATTTGGAGACACAGCAGCCTGAGGTCCTTGTGATGGTTAAACAGTGCATGGTGACAGCCAGCACGGAATTGTGCACGAAGGTGTGAAAGTGAACTCTTGAACTCTCTGCAGAAGCCTTTGACTCGTTATCTCTATCACTAAATTTTCATAAGGCTGGATTAAACAAAACTGCCACGTCCTGACTCCTCCTGTTAATAGAGAGAGGTGAGGTGGAAACACAAATCGGGGAGCTGACCCCATGTGCTCTGCACACAGCCTGGTCAGGCTGGGGAGCCCAGCGTTCGGGGCCTGCAAAGAAGGGAGCCATCATCTTGGCTGGAGGGAAGGCAGTGCAGGGAGAGCCTGGGAACGGGGGCAATCCATGCAGACAAATGTCACGGGGTGCCCAGGGACCTTGGCTGCTGGTGCTCAACCCTGGGTACCCAGAGACCGAGTGAACAAGCAGGATTTCCTGTGCAGCCTTCCCAGCCAGCAGGGATCTGCCCTGAGGGCAGGAAAGGCAGGAGATAATAAAGATGCTGGGTGGAGGGGTGGCTCACAGGGGCGAGCCTATGAGGGAATGAAGCCAGGTAAAAGCTCTGACCTCATTAGATTCCTAAATAAAACCCAGGACCCAGATACCTTACAGGCTGTCCAAATCCAGAGCCCCCTTCCCACTGTGCACCTGACACAGCACCACAAGCCTGACCGCTCTCCCAGCTGCTGGAGAAGGGAAAAGCCACCATGTGGGAGTGAAGAGGAGCCCCAGGCTCAGGCTGGCCCCTGCTCCAGGACTGGCTGCAGCAGCACAGCTCCCAGGGACACACAAAGGAGACGGCACCAGCCTGGAATCCCAGAATCCCAGAATGGTTTGGGTTGGAAGGACCTCAAAGGCCATCCAGTGCCACCCCTGCCATGGGCAGGGACACCTCCCACTGTCCCAGGCTGCTCCAAGCCCCAGTGTCCAGCCTGGCCTTGGGCACTGCCAGGGATCCAGGGGCAGCCACAGCTTTGCTGAAGTTTTCACAGATACATTCACATGTTTTTGCTCAAGTCACTAAAAAAGAGGGCACTTTTTGGGAAATGGATCAAAAATGGAAGTCATGGCTGTATTCAGTTTCATATAAAGCTTTAAAACTAATTATTATTAGTATCTGGAGAAGGAGACAAATTGGGATAAATTTCATAAAAAACGGAAGGTGTGGAAAACATTTTTGCACACAAAAGACCAATTATGATTTGTCATTGGTTCAGCACTGCAGAAACCCAATTGGAATTCTTTATAAACAAATATTTTGCTTAGCAAACTTCTAGATGATGCAGTAAAGTATAATAACCTCCCTTAAACTGTAATTTCAACCCTTGCCTTGGAGTACATTGTAATAAGAAATAACTGCCCTGTCAGGATAATGGTCATGCAGCTTCTAAAGGACCAATCAAAAAACCCAAACCCCACAATTAACCCCCACATTCCCCCCCACCAGAAACAAAGATCAAAGAAATAAAAACCAACGGCAATGCCCATTTCGACTTGATGGCAGCAAAATCTAAGTTCGAGTGGCAGAAAGTATCAATAAACAAACTCCTCAGAGCGAGTTACAGCCACTTCAGCTTTATTACTTATTTAGAGACTATTCATCTTCGGCAGCCACTAGACAGACACTATATCCCATTCCACTCCAAAATAATTCTCTCATCTGATCTGCTGGATGCGGTGGGATAAAAAAAAAGGGAAATGTAGAAGAGGCTGATTTATAGAAAACTGAGTGGTGTTAAAATCTCCTCAGCTCAGTACTTGCCGATAGCTTCAAAAATAGCATCTCTGGATAAAAGTTCCAGCCACAGGAAAAGATAAAGCATTTAGGGAAATGATTCATTTGTGTTCCCTGTCCAGAAATTTATTCAAACTTTGATCAAAATCAACCCTTTCTGTATTTCTACATGAAATGAAGGCACAATATAAGCCTGAGGTGATGTCATAGAGTCACTGAACCACGGAACAGTTTGGGTTGGAAGGAACCTTAAAGACAGTGTAGTCCCAGCCCCTGTCCTGGGCAGGGACACCTTCCACTGTCCCAGGCTGCTCCCAGCCCCAGTGTCCAGCCTGGCCTTGGGCACTGCCAGGGATCCAGGGGCAGCCACAGCTGCTCTGGGCACCCTGTGCCAGGGCCTGCCCACCCTCCCAGGGAACAATTCCTTCCCAATATCCCATCCAGCCCTGCCCTCTGGCACTGGGAAGCCATTCCCTGTGTCCTGTCCCTCCATCCCTTGTAAAGAGTCTCTCTCCATGTTTCCTGTAGCTCCTTCAGGCCCTGGAAGGCCACAGTGAGGTCACCCCAGAGCTTCTCCTCTCCAGGCTGAACAATCCCAGCTCTCCCAGCCTTTCCTCCCAGCAGAGCTGCTCCATCCCTCTGCTCATCCTGGAGCCTCCTCTGGGCTCTCTCCAGCAGCTCCAGGTCCTCCCTGTGCTGGGCCCCAGGGCTGGGGCAGCTCTGCAGGTGGGGTCTCAGCTGAGCACAGGGGCAGAGGGGCAGAATCCCCCCTCCCCTGCTGCCCACGCTGGGGCTCAGCCCAGGGCACAGGGGGGTTCTGGGTCCCAGCTCTCACCCACAGCACCCCCAGGTCCTTCTCCAGGGCTGCTCCAGCTGCTCATCCCCAGCCGCTCATCCCCAGCCTGGATTCCAGTGGGTTCCCAGTTTTGCCAGTTCCCTGAGTCCAATGGGAAGGCCCAAGGACAGGAATTCTCCCAGGTGAAAGGTGCTTTATGAGCATTTCAGTTGTCACTGTGACTACAGATCACTAATTCCACACAGGAAAATCATTCCCTGTGTCAGGGAGGAGCTGTGCCTATCTTTGGCACCTCTGCTGCTTCAGTGAGACAAAGATTAGATGAGGCACGGTCTGAGCATCTCTTTTTTTCACAACATAAGGACCACATGTCAAATTCCCACCCATCAAGTACAAATACAGCTTCAACTTCACTGCCTGAAATGTGCCACAGGTTGGAACAAGATCCTCACCATAAATTTAGTTATGTTAAAAAAAAAAAAACCCTTAGGGGACTGATAGAAAAGGAAGAGATGGGCAGGAAAATATTCACATCTCTGAGTTCTACATTTCTGGCCAAGTTTGAAGCATTCAGCTGGATGAAGGGAAGTTTCTAAAGCTCCAGGAACTTTCCAGAAGCAGCCTCACACACTTCCATTCCATGCAGGAATGTGCCATTCCTGCTAAATACCACACCTGCACATATTGCAAATACATCAATTATTTGATTCCTTCAGGGAGACAAACCTCTCTTATTTCTATGAAAAAGCCCCATATAAACTCGTGGCACAAGGTTACTTTTAATAACAACACAGTAACATGGGGCAGTATTGCCAGCACTGCACCACCACCTCATTCTTAAATGTAGGAAGAGGTGAGATGAAAAACAAGGAAAAATAAACAACCTACAGCAATCCAAGTGGGGCTCGGTGCTAAATCTGGGTGCTCATTTCAGCTAAGGAAAACAGATTGAATCCAATGCTGTCACAGCCTTAAAATACCCACACCAGAATGCACCAAATTCCTCAAATATCTTCAGATCCATAACTTTTATGCAGCCTTTTCAGAGCTTCCTTATAAATGTCTCCCCAAACACATCAAATACATTAGCTTCAGATAAAACCTGCTCCTCAAATAACTTCTGCTGTAAGGAAGGAACAAAGGTCAATCACAACTAAATTGGATTCTTCTAACAAAAATGAGAAAAACTCTCAGCCATGTAATGTGGAATTCAGGGATGGGTTGGTTTCAGAATTAATTACGGCTGCCAAGTCCTCCTCAAAGAAAGCAGAGCATAGCAAATGACACCAATATATAGATATTTATCAGGTGCAGCCTAGCCAGGGACTATTCCTGCTTTCTGCTACAACCATCCAACAAATCTGCTGTGAAAATCCTTGAAAATCCAGTGCTGGGTTTTGTTAGGTCCGTAAAAGTCGATGTATTATAAGATTGTGTCTGCAACACCCCTCGGCTGATCTCTGCTCCCTGGGACAGGGACAGCAGCCAGGGAAGGGCTGGAGCTGGGCCAGGGCAGGCTCAGGCTGAGAGCAGGGAAAGGTTCTTCCCCCAGAGGGTGCTGGGCACTGCCCAGGCTCCCCAGGGAATGGGCACGGCCCCGAGGCTGCCAGAGCTCCAGGAGCCTTTGGGCAGCGCTGCCAGGGATGCCCAGGGTGGGGCTGTTGGGGGGTCTGGGCAGGGCCAGGAGCTGGATCCATGATCCCTGTGGGTCCCTTCCATGATTCTATGGAACTATAAATCTTCAGCATAAAGAAGGGAAAAGTTCTTACTTCAAGGACCTGTGAAAAGGAATAAGAGGCTTAATAAACATCCAGTGCGGCCCAAAGGAACGTGACTGAGTAATAATTGTTCTGGTACAGAAAATACCCTCTGAGAAAAAGCCTGGCTTACCCTTAACCAGGAGTTCATGGTGTTATTTATCCATGTTATCAGTTTGGAAAAATGCTCCCTTTATCAAAGCATACCCTGATTTACAGACAACTCCCTCTGGTTGTCTGGGATAGGGGAAAGCCAGGAATTGCGGGCAGGACACCCATCCATCCAACAATCCCATGATCTTCAACTCAATCTCAATTAAGATAAAACTTTCTATTCCACGGTGTGACAGCTCACAGAAGATTAATTTCCCACAGGGAACACACTAAGTGGGACAGTCCCTCAGACTGGCAGGATCTGTCACTTGTGCCAGCATTCCCTGGAATTGCCCATTATGGACAAGGATTTTATTTAGAGGGTTCTACTTTCCTGCTAGAGAAAAGCTTTTCTTTTTAAACACCATAAAGCAGCACTTCTCTCCCGTGCTACTACAACGGCAGGAATTTTAAACAGGCCCAGTGGGGATTTTATATCTTAAAACCCTCCTTTACACTCCTTGCCGCAGAACAAAACACAATTCCTATTTATTTGAAATCGAATATGTAATTATCCATCAAATGAGACATGGAGTTTCCAGACAGCACACGGCAGGAGATTGCTTTGGGAAAAGATGTTGCTTTACCTTGCATAAAGCAGACCACGCCATCAACTCAGGACAAGTGTTCGAGAAAGACAGAAAAGAAGACAAGAAAAGTAACAGAGAAAATAGGATTACCTTTTTTTTCCTTCTACAAATTTCTCCTCCTTTCTGCACAGCAGCTCATTGGAATTAAGGCAGTGTCACAGAATTATAGAACAGCCTGGGCTGGGATGGACCTTAAAGTTCCCCCAGTGCCACCCCTGCCATGGCAGGGACACCTTCCACTGTCCCAGGCTGCTCCAAGCCCCAGTGTCCAACCTGGCCTTGGGCACTGCCAGGGATCCAGGGGCAGCCACAGCTGCTCTGGGCACCCTGTGCCAGGGCCTGCCCACCCTCCCAGGGAACAATTCCTTCCCAATATCCCATCCATCCCTGCCCTCTGGCAGTAGGAAGCCATTCCCTGTGTCCTGTCCCTCCATCCCTTGTTCCAAGTCTCTCTCCACCCTTCTTGTCAGCCCCTTCAGGCACTGGAAGGCCACAATGAGGTCACCCTCAGCTCTGTGTCCCCTGCAAAGCTGCTGAGGGTGCCCTCAGTCCCTTCATCTGTTAATGAAGTTATTAAACACCACTGGTCCCAGTACAGACCCCGAGGGACCCCACTGGCCGCTGATGTCCATCAGGACTCGGAGCCGTTGACCCTCTGGCTGTGACTGTCCAACCACTTCCTCACCCATCCAACCTTCCATCCATCCAATCCAGCTGTCTCCAGTCCAGACAGAAAGATGTTGCGGGGACCCGTGTCAGAGGCTTTACGGAGTCCCAGATAAATGAGATCCGTGGCCCTTCCCTTGTCCCCTGATGGAGTCTCCCCACCAGAGGAGGCCACGGGGTTGGTC
>VXAD01004210.1:0-34305 GCA_013399195.1 Dicrurus megarhynchus
ACAAAACTTCATATATAACAATCATCAAAGTCAACCCCTCTACTTTTCAGTGAAAGCAGCTCCATCTATTTGTTAATGCTGCTCGCATACTCTGCTATAATTTTAGATTTTATAGCATGCTAAAACCTTGCTATGCACAGTTAAGAGTTTAAGTACAAATCCATTTTCATTCATTAGTAAGCTACAGAGCCCCAAGACTGAATACCTGTGCCAAGCAACAGCAGAGCACAAAAATTTCCCTATTCTGTGCTAACTACATAAAGCAAGGAGTGATGGGTTTAATAATTGAGAATATCTATCTCACAAATAAATATTTGTACTGCATATGTTATTTTAATGATCTTGCACTGGAGCATGTTTTACCTTTTGGTGGCAGGATTAATTTTAGAATTGTATTTAGTGAGTTGTTTTAGAAAGCACAACTCAAGGTACTAGCTATCTTGTTTTTCATAGTAAGTTGCCCTAAACAAATCAAAAATGTAACTTTTATTAGTAGCATGTATTATAGCATTAATAAAAAAATAGAAGAATTTTATTTTTTGCTTAGATCAATTAACATCATTACTATATTTATAAAGCTGTAATGTGATGTATTATTTAACTGAGCCTAAATGATAAAAGTACATATCCTGAATTCGGAGTATGTATGTGACCTTAAACAGGACACTAATGACAAAAAAAATCTTCTGATTATACTCATGTCTCTGATAGACAAATTGCAGAAGGATGCTACAAAGGAGAGAAAGAACTGTGTAAGTAGAAAAGCAAAATTGCACCCAGCTGCCCCTTCCTTTGGCCACAGTTTTGTGCAAATGGATTTTGAGTCAGATCAAGGAGATGATCTAATAAAAGCCCACCATAAAAACTGTGTTATTAGTGCAACATTGGATTTCAGCCAAGCCAGTTCCTGATGCAGCTGACCCGAGGCAAATGGTAAGAAGGTGGCAGGAAAAGTGCAGTCCAGGTACAGCCTAAATCCTCTTTAAACAGTGGCAAGGTTTTAAGATAGGCTAAATCTGAACATTTACATGCATTTGTGCAAAAATTATCCAAGTCCCAAAACCAGTCTGAGCTGCTAATTCCTGCTGGCAAACCACAGTGCTCCAACCAATATTCCTGACTAGACTGCTACAACTATTTATGAAGCTTTGTTCTGAACAAGATCACTAAGAGTAGAGGTCCATTTGAAGAAACAGAAGACAAAATGAAACCCAAGAAGCTTTATTTGTGTAAAGTCAGATTATTGAAAAATTTTTTCCTACTTCATTTCAGTCCCATTAGCAAGTATCAGTGGGCAGCCAAGACTGAAAGCTCAAACTTATTTTGCTGTCAGACTAAAAGGATTTGTTACTGCACCTTACAGTAAGCAAAGACTATGTGTGGGCTACCTAAATTGCCACTTAACAAATACACTTGTAAATTGCTGCACTCCTTGGGTAAATATGGTGGTTTAACACCAGGGAAAGGGTAGTATGGCAGGACAGCTGGAGCCCTGCTGTCACTGGAGAAGAAACCTGTGAGATATCATTACTTGTCCAAAAAGCCCTAGCAGACGGTTAACTCAGAAAATGTACGGTTTTGCTCAAAGAAGAGAAGATGTCAGAGAGGGTCAACCCAGAGCCCAGCCCCTCCCACATCTGTATTACAGCTGTGGGTATTCCATGCATTGCACGTGGGTGCTCGCCAGAGCAGTGAGAGACTGGTCACCACCTTTCCATAAATCAGGGAGGAGTCCTCATCCAAAAAACTTCCCCAAAAGAACAGAACAAGCAAGTTGATCAAAATTAGACAGATTCTTTTGCATTCCTCATGGCATCAGCTGTTTCAGTTTATTTATTTCTTCAAATAATGGTGGGCTTCCTACTGTCCATACTCTTTTTTTACAGATATTTACCTTTCAGACTACTACGCAAGTCAATGAGTTAAATGGCAATGGACTTGTTTAATTAACCTAGTCATCCACACACCCTTGAAAAACAGGTATTTCTATTTCATCCATTAAAAATTGGCTTTTTAATGGCTGTAGTAAATGTACTAATGTAAGTTAGATAAACAGCAATATCATTATCATCTGTCCCATTTTGTTTTGGTCAGCATGGTGAGGTTCAAGAGCACCACTTCAAGACAGGCTTTGCAGAATACATAAGCAAAGGAAGGCAAAGGCTTCTATCACTTTGCATGTCTAATGCTCTGAATATGAATGCTCATTTAAACAGACTTCCAAATATTAACAAATATGAAATGCCCTCCAGAATCTCTTCAGAAAGCTGGCCTCTTCTGTCCTGTCTCCTTCTGAATATCTGTTAATAGATACT
Source organism: Dicrurus megarhynchus (assembly GCA_013399195.1). Classification (NCBI taxonomy): domain Eukaryota; kingdom Metazoa; phylum Chordata; class Aves; order Passeriformes; family Dicruridae; genus Dicrurus; species Dicrurus megarhynchus. Next base: position 2,316 of record VXAD01004210.1, read on the forward strand.
TTGGACATAGCTTATGTCCAAAATCACAGTATTAATAGCATTTTCTAGCTTGGCTCTCAGAAATATGGCCTGCACTACTTTCAGTTATTGCCCGTAAAATGCCGCGTCGTTAAGTGTTAAAAAGAACAAACTCTCTCCTAAGGAAAGCATACATTTTATGTAACTGGAGTCTTATAAATCATGTCCAATTTATATTTGGAAGTAAGCAGATGAGGGCTCTCTTCGTTCATTTCTGCTTTTATGGAAAATTTAAAACATGGCCAAACACACAGCTTGAATATTGTATTCACAGCACTTGAGAAAAAGTATTTTCATATTTTGTTCACTGTAGACTAAAAATTAGCAAGGGATCTTCTATATCTCTTAATAATTGGTGCAGAAATGAAGCCTAACACAAAGTATTGAGACATTTCCCCTCTCCTTCCTTCTAAATCAATTTTTCATATACACACCAATGTTGGTTTTTCTCTCTCCAACACTGCCTGTCTACATCTCTAGCTATTTTTGCTCTTCACAAGCCTCACACTCACAGAATTTAGGGGCTAGCAGAGGGCAACATGCAACAATAAGCAATCCTCAGAAAAAACAAAAGTTACAAAACATGCAAATCTCAACCTCAATTGCATGACATGAGGCAAAATCTGGGATAATGTCTAATTAAAAAAAGAATCCTTTAGTAATTTATTTAGTTTGAAATACAAAACCCACTGGGTGCACAATAAGTGTAACTAAACCAGCAAGTTCTTCAATTTAAGTTAGCTGTATATTTTACAAATACGATTCAGATGGCCCAGAATACGTGGAGGTGGCAGAGCCATTCCCTAAGAGTTAAAGGGTATCACCTATGATCCATGATGTTTGAACAATGATATGCAGAAGCATGACAAAGTCACCACCACTCTAAATTTAACACAAGACAGAGCTTTTAAACATTCTCAACACCTAAAACTGATCTTACCATAAAATAGCTCCCAATCCCAAACTAAAAGTCCTGATTAGTATTATGAGAATTACACTTATTCCTACAAGAAAAATTCTGTTTGGTGAAGGGCCAGTAAAATTTACCTGAAACACATTATCATGCCAACTAAGTCATACACATCAATAATGAAAATAATTGTGTGTACACACTCTTTCACAAGCTACAGATCTTCAAATGAATGCAGTAACATCTACATCATTCAATACACCATCACAGAATTATGGGGCCAGAAGTACTCTGTGCCCTTTTCAGACCAGGCTACATGTCTGAATGAAACCATGAGATGCACCTTTCCTTCTACAATCAGTCCCTGTTCATACAGCCTCCACACACAAACCCAACTGCATCGTGGCCACAAGACCAGCATGCTACACGTGCACAAGTCAGGATACACAGCCAGAATGTGCACTGAGTGACAAATGTTTCATTTGTCAATGTGAGGGATGCACCTCCATCAGATGGGAACCCAGGAGCAGACTGTCCTTCTGAGCTGCACACACCACACAGAAATGCCAAGTTACAAAAGCTTCCAGGCCAGAACAGTCCAGAGCCAACTAACAGGGCCAAAGAGAAAGGGTCATGAACCTGCAGCACAAGTGGATCTCCCCCATTATAACAGATGCATTAAAAACTCCAATTTCCACACTCATCCTTTGTTCATGAGTTCAGAGCACTTAAATAGCACAATCCAGTATCTGACAAACCTTCAGTCCTTTGCAAAATACACCACACAACTAAAGGAACATCATACGAGGGAATAGCTCAAGCCCATATACAAGCACAGAAAGTGGCCAAGTTTCATAGTGCAACATTTAAGGAAAGCCCACTGTGTACTAGCAGCAATTTTTAATTGGTAAAAATAACAGATGGATTAAGTTCTGGGAAGGAAATGAGAGGGGCTGATGGTGCAAATTGGACACATCAGTGATACAGACACAAGCATCCTTTTCATTTGATAAGGAATTCTCCTCCAAACAGGACACTGGAGTCCTATGCTGTTCCTATACTTCTTGCACAGCATAAGTCAGCTGTTTTGAAGTGGGAGATGATGAAAATCAGATGGCTAGGTCCATTTGCTCAGCTCCAGAATTCTCCAAAGTCTTTTGTTTTCTCTTAGGAAAAGGAAATACTCTATTCTGGGAACTGGTTCTGAACATTTTGGATTTAGCCTCTTCAGTGATCAAAACAATTAACTGGGATGAATTTCAGCTTCAGCAATCAGAAGAATGAGATGGTGCTGGCAAGCAGAGGAATTCTTCAGTATCTGCTCTTCAGAAACAAAAATTAGAAACATAGCAACTCCAAAAAGAAGTGTATGTCCAACTTGGTATATACAGAGTTTATACATCCACAATTTTCAGGAGGATTGAGGCCTCCCTGAATATTCAGACAGTATGTCTCTAATACTAAATCACTTTATTGCATGTGCTGCTTTTAGACAACCCAATCCCTCTTTCCTCATTAGTTTTTTCTCAAACTAATGGATGAGACTGTTTGAACCATAGTATTTAAACAGACCAGATATTCTGATTAAACCAAAAGGATTCCTGCAGTTTTGTCACATCTATGTGCTAAATTTGTAGCCCTTTAATTTCCATTGTTGTGTAATGTTCCCCCATTTTCTGGAGAAATTAAAAATACACATTAGAATAGAAAACTGAGGAATAATGAGATTCTGCTCTCAACTGCTTCCATCTTTTATGCATATTACTGGTACCTGTCCATGATGTTAGTTAGTTAGTCTCAGCTACCTTTATTGGAACTTTTCACCATATGGCCAAAAAAGTGGTTTATTTTTCCCAACCTCTGCCATGTGATTTCATCCCTAGCCCTGGTCCTATCCCTTCCCATACCTCCTCAGAGAGTGGCAGCTCTCCCTCACCAGCAGCTATAGAGCAGACACATAGCAACAGTCTTTCAATTTAACTTTTTAAACAGTTTCTTGCTGAGACCTGGCTCCTGCTAAACAACAGAAATGGGAATCGCAGCAACTAAAGCCTCACAACAGAGCTATTGTATTTCATCCACACAAGGGACCCTGGGGAGAACACAGTAGAGAGATGGGGATATCTGGGCTACAGTGTGTGCTCTTTCCACTTTGCACCACTGCTTTCCACTTTGCTTGTAAATACGCCAGCATATTTTATTCTCAAGATCTCATTCCACTACACAGAATCAGAGCTTGTTTCCTAGTTTGTCTCGCCACATTACAGTCTCATTTTCCCCCCCTTCCTTCCCAAGCAAAGCTGTAGATTTTGAAGGAACATTATAAAGATATAAAACTTCCAGCCTGGAGCAGAGCAACTGAATCTTCAGTGCAGGACCTGGTTACTGGACAGTGGTCACTGCCAGAGTCTGAACACCTGAAGAGCAGGATGCAAGAACTGCACAGCCAACAAAACTACTCCCTTCTCCTTTACCATGAAGGGCTCAACATAACAGTTAAACAGCCTAATAACCAAAGGTCAGGGTTTTATTATTTCTTTAAACTCTTCTAAATGAACTGTCTTTACTTGTGTTAAATCCATAAATGTCCAACTTTTCTCCAAAGAAAACCCCTTGCCAAGAAAAGTCATGGCTACAAATTTTCTTACCAGGAAGAATGTTCTCATAATTTTTTAATTTATGCCTATTCAGTTTAATGAAGTATTTTATGTTGTTAGACAAGGAGTGAAAAGCTCCTAATATCTAGACTGAACTATTCAATTATTTCGTAATTCCTTTACTTAGGGTCCCTTTGTTCATTTTCTGGCCAAGATAAACAATACCAGTCTTTCTTTTCTCTTTCCCATTTCTGAAACAGGAAACACTTGACATTAGTCACATCTTGTGTTGGGAAGCTGGGCTAATGTATCTGCAGAGTCCCATCATAGAGCACTAAAAAAATCCATCTCCTTGACAAGTAAGAAGCCAGCACTGGTCAGTACTGTAGAAAAGGGAAAGCTCAGCCTCTGGCAGTGTCCTAGAAAATGATGGAGCAGTACCAGTAAAGATCCTTTTCCACAGATAATGATCTACTAATTCTTGATATCCATCCATGCTTTTGTCCATACGGATTGCAGGTCCCTTTTTCCTGTGGGAACACTGGTAATAACTAATAACTAATTGCTGCTAATGATCACTTAGTCATGAAAGTTGAAAACTCACAAAGTGATCTCTTAAAAGAGTGACCTCAACCAACCACAGAATATTCTGAGTTGGAAGGAACCCAACAAGAATCAAGTCCAACTCTTAAATGAATGGCCCGTAAAGGGATCAAACCCATGACCTTGGTGTCATCAGCACCATGCTGGGATCAACTGAGCTAATCTCAGCTGACCCTGAATAATGCACCAGAGTCCTCCATCAAGAAGGAAGAGGGAATCAGTTGGTCTGTCTTTATCACTGTTGGATCTTGCATCAACAGATGCCACTGTGGCACACTTCCACAACATCTTACATTTAGATTCACTTCACCACAAAGTACAGAACCTTAATTGGCAGATGTCTCAAATTTGAAAATACACCATTTACGGTAGCACTTGAAGCCTTCACTGTGCTAAGTGAAAGGTAGTGTGTAATAATGGTGCATGGAGCAGGATGGAAATCAACTCATAGAAAGACTAAAGACTGAAAACTGACATTAGGGAATAATGGAACAACTCATGTGGCCTAAAGCAAGCACAGCACCTCTGCAGCTCAAATTAACTCCAGCAGAAAAGGGATGGCAGGGAAAGGGTGATGCAGCTGGAGGACACCCACTGTCTTAAATGAAAAAGTTGAAATTAAAGCTTGCCATTTTGAAAAAGTCAGTTCCACAGGGAAAGAAAAACCAATCAAAACAAATCATCATGAATGTACACATGGGCTACTATCAAAGAACTACTTTCCAAAAAGAAGTGAAACCTAAAAGTGAAAAAAAAAAGCAGTCATCACAGAAAAACCAAAAGTAGGAAAATAGTGATTCTTTCTACAAGATGTTACAAAATACAATTCAGATATTTATGAAAGAATTAATTATGATGAGAGTGATGGGGCTTGGTGGTAAAGCAACTGCTCTATCACAAAGTAAGTGTACTCCATCTGGCCCACCAGTTCTACACATGCATGCTTGGAGAATTAAAGAAGCCTGAGCACTTTAGTGGTCAGGTACTGTAAATGCAGACGCAGTTTTTGGGACAGGAAACAGAAACACGATCTCCAAACAGCCACCATGCTCTGTGCTCCATTACAATTCCCAGCTCTGTAATTTCAGCTGCTTTCACATCAGTAACCCAATGCCTGAGCCTGCACACACATCTGGTAATGTCATGCACGTCGCATGCACTGGGAGCACAGGTGGGGTGATACAAAGTAAGTGTGTTTTGAAGCAAATGCAGAATGGATTGGAAGTGCATCTAAAAATCATTGAACACAGTGACTGTAACAGTAGCAGCCAAAGCTCATGAACAGTGAGCTGTCTTAAATAATTCTTGGTAGAGCTATTTACCATTAACGCACACTCATAAATAGCCCAGATCGAAGAAAGAAACTCCTTCTCTTGACAGCAGCTGAGTTAAACACAACTCCAAAGCAGGGGATTCTTGCCAACTACTTGATTATAATAATTATCTGCTAGGCTGTGCAATATGCTCAAAAATAAGCAAGTAAAAGTAAGCAAGGTAAAGAGGCTCATAGAAAAAATAAACAACAAAAACTATACTTTGTGCTCTCATTATGGGGCAAAACTTGCTTTGAAGTTACAATACATTCTGTCTGCCAGAGAGGTAATTTCCAAAGGCACTGTAAGATGGAAGAGTGAGATTGAGATTTACATTTGTCTTCTCTCACTAATGGGAATTGAAAATGATTTTGCTGTCTCTGATAACTGTCCATAAGTACTGTAGTATGCTTTACTCACAAAAGATTGTCATTATCAGAACAAAATATCCAGCAAATAAAAGCACTGCTTCACACATGCACTACTACTACTACTTCTCTATTATGTAAAATCCAAGCTGTTAAATTTAGGCAAGGAAGTGCCTTTTGCATGTTGTTGTGCTAGGAACACAGAATTACAGTGAATGGAAGTTGACTCTATATATATATATATATATTTCAGTGAAGTCAAAGGAGATAGATTTGTGAGTTATGCATAATTTAATCCTTAAAAGACCCTTCCCATCATCCTCTGATTCTTCTATCACTTGTCCAATGCCAACATCATGGTCTCATTTCCTGCAGCCTTCTCCCCTGCAGGATTTGGTCTACTTCTCCAGTAAGTTCAAAGAGCTGGAACTGCAAACTGATCCTCTACTAAATCTTGTGGCCATTCACCATTTTTTTCTGTGAAGAAGTACTTACTTCATTTCCACTTAGTTCTATAGGCATCTTCCATAGGCACTACTTAAGAAGCTAGGGAATGCTTCAAAATCAGGAGCTGCTTAGCCATACTTTGCAGGACAGTCCAAGACTTGGATTACTTTCATTAGTGATAACAAATACAAGCTATGGCAATATCAACTCATGGGCTGAGTGCTATGAAATTTAATTACAGAAACAGAAAAGGAGCAAAGGGGAAACTCAGCACAAAACTCCAGGAAAATGAGATAAGAGAAATCCAGGTCTCCAGCTTTCAGAGAAAGAAGCAGGTACATATCATGGGTACCAAGTGATACAGTCCTTTGTGCTAAAACTGCCCTCGATAATAACACCACAGTGGATACAGCATCTGGCTTTTCACAGCCTGCAGTGCAAAAGTCTCTTTTCTGATTCCTTAAAGATCCACTTCCAGCAAATTAGAGTAATTCCCCCATTCATAGCAAAGACCATCAATTTCTAAGATAATTTCAGAGCCAAAAAAATATTTCCTCTGAAGTCACTATAGCTCCTCCACCTCAGCCCCCCAGAAGGCAAAAAAAAAAGTTCAAGAGAAGAAGTTCAGGAACCTAAATTAATTAGAAAGGCAACTTTAAAAGAAAAGAATAGAGTAAATTAAACAAATAAAAGGAGAAATTCCATTCAAATTTTGTTGGTGTGTAAAGAAATGAAACAACTGAAGGGAAGAATGAGCTTTCATGTAAAGACACTGATACCAGCATTATGCATTGCTCTTGCTTGCCACAGCTTTTCCAGGAAGATGTGCAGCTTCCCACACAGCAAATTTAAAATCCCAAGAGCAAATTCGAGTTCATATTTGTTTTGTAAATATATGGCCAGATGCCAATATCTTTTAAAGAACATAACATAAAGAAGGCAAAGGAAGGATAGGATGAGAGCAACTAAAGAACAGAAAGAAAACTGTAGAAACTATCAGAAGAAAAAAAAGTAAAAACACTTTGTAAAATCATCAGACAGGATAGGAGAGAAATGCAGTTACAGGTGGGGTTTTTCCCCCGCAGTTCTAAAAAAAGGCAGGAAAATAGTTCTGAGGTTCCACTATGAAATTAATATAAAATTATACTACAGAAATAAAAATTATAGATTCTATAAAAAAAGATTAAAACAAACATGGCAATGTTGCTGTGAATTCCAACTGTTCTGCAGCACAAGGAATTCAGATTTTAATAACACTATCACAGTGGCATGCAAAGGCATTTGCAAAATGTATATCAAAATCAATTTCCCAGCACAGGCAGTATTCTCTATTACTGCATGAAATCCTGAGGGACTGGTTTGAACTGACCATGACTGCATTCAACACATTTTAAAACTAACCCCACTGTCACCACCTGTGGGTTCCAGACAAAAGAAAAGCACTTTAAGCAGGCCAGCATGCAGAAAATGGTCTCTTTCTCAGCATTATTTTCTTCCCTGCGAGTATCTCCTTTCTGTACTGCCATCTAACCTATAATCTGATGAAAAATAACTATTTGCTCTAGCTTCCCTCCAGTCTAAATTATTCCTTTAGTTATAGAAATCTTCAGTGTTTGATTCAAAATTCTTAAACTAAGACTTTTCACAAATAAAAAAATCTTATGCATTTTCTTCTTTATTATGGAATTAATAAAGATAGATTTAATACAAAATTCAAAGCAAATTGTGTCACGGCATGTTTGCCCTCCTTTAATAATCTTTCCCTTTGCAAAGAATTCCATTATGTTTTAATATGCTAGCCATGGACTGGGAAATTTCAGAAAAATTACCTTTAGGTTTATAATGTCTTCACCTTGGCATTGAAAGGCAAAGGAATGCAGGCTTTGTGCCTTTATTAAGGCTCATTCTACAGCTAGTATAGAAAATAACAACACTCTGTGGCAAGTAGTGTCAGTGATAAAAACGTGAGCAAAGTCATGCTGGCATGTATTTATTTGCTACTTGTGCACTGAGATAACTTACCCAGAGGCAATAAAAATAAATTACTACTGTATATTGACAATGTTTTGCAAAATAAATAAAGGGGTAAAGACAAATTGAATGATCAGGTGTTTTGGACTGCAGCTTCATGACAGCCCAGTGCTTCCAGCATGACTGATCCTATGGATGATAACACTACAAAGAGCCCTGCCCACAGCTCAGGCTACCAACACCAAAATATTGAATGCCACAAGGAAAAAATACATACACTTCAGGAATTCAACAGGCTGTACTAGTCATGCAATTAATGCACTATTAAATGTAAAAACTCCCACTGTAAAACTCAATTCTGTGATTATTTCTGGAGTTTTGGCGGTAAAAGCAAAGGTGACATGTCAACAGTGAATGGGATAATGCCATGACAGAAGTGAGAAATGCCTCTTGCTGCAAAATACAGCAAAACAAAGTCTCTTCAAGCAAGGAAAGTTACAACAGACCTTAAAAAAAGGAATTAAATCCTTAAATGAATACCTGCTTATCATATAAGCAGGTCCATCAGAGAGATCCCACCTTGAAATCAAACTCATTAATTCACAAATCAATAGTTACATGACAGCAAATGACATAACTCAAAAAATCAAGTGTACAAAGTTTGCCTTTAGTTAGCAAAACCTGTGGTGAGCATGCATGTAGTATATCTGTGTGCTTAATTTATATGCAGCTCTTCTGCATTCTCTGAGGAATTGTGCTAACTCCAAAGATCATCTGGCTTCATCCACGGGCCTACTGGTCATTGACAGACACACTGACAATCTTTACGTCTTCTCATCTTCACATGTGTTACCAACAGCAGCTGGGAAAGTAAGCTGTTTCTGCTGGTTTGGAGATAACAAGTATTTACAGTTTTGAACTTTGAATCGGTGGAAATCAGACAAACCTGCTTGTTTAGTGCTGAAACAAAGTTCTGAGGTGAAACAGCTTTTTTCTACAATATTTTAAATTATGAATAGTACTAGATCCTCTCTGTTGCATGCAAAAGCAGCATCATGTGGACATAGTCTCTGTATGAAGCTGTAGCAGCTGTCTCACATTAACATGCTTAACAACGCAAATACAGTTACAATATAGATGCAAAATTACAAATGTTGAATTAATTTGAAGCTAGTATATAGTTGATATTAGCCCTTTTTTTCAGTGAGCATCAGAATCCCATAAATCTCAGCTACTGTTAAGGTCTTGGTCCTTATTTTCTTTGGCTGGGTTATACCTAAACATATCTACTTTTCCTTCTTTTTGAGCTTTAATCACTCAGTAAAGTAACGATTATTATTTTGTCTATTGGGTTAACCTGTCCACAATCACATACTACTTTTATCAAATTTGAAGGGTCACACAGCAGTCATCTTGTGTGCAACCACATAATGTCATGTGAACAACTGCATTTGGACATTTTAATGTAAACAAGTGTAATGAGACTTTATTAATTTTGTGGGAAACTCTCACATATTTCCTTAGCATGCATTTGGTTCCCATAAAAGCCCAAAACAGCCAGCCCTGACAAAATGAAACCCCTTCTCTCCTCAGACAGGACAAGTTCCTGTTTGAGTGTATCAGCACCAACCACAAAGGAACCCACTTCTAGCACAGAGGTTTTGCTATCAGTAAAGTTCTGGGCTGTTTTGTTTTGGTTTTCACTTGGCTGCCAAAAGGACTAGTTTCTTTCAGTCTGTTCCGTGACAGAGAGAAAAAAAGCAGCAATAACAAGTCCAAGACACCCAGTCCCATTCATGAAAGCTAAGAAGGTATAAAGAGTAAGACTGTTCATTAGTAACATTCTACAAAGCTGTTCCTAAGAATCAGGGTTTGTAAGATAAGGGTAAATTTAACTTTTTCCCCTTGCTTTTCAGTTATGTCATATTCCCTTTTGACAATCTTTTGAGAAGGGTCTCCTTTGAAGCACATCATATTTGGCTATCCATTCATTCAACTCCCCTATTTACTTACTGTCTGTAAACTCCCAATTCCTGAGGAAGCCAAATAAGACACTTGACAAGAATTGCCTCCAAGTCTATTCAGGAGCTGCCAAGAAGTGGGATTCCTCCCAGTTGAGGATGTTACTGCCACAAACACCTCACAGGGGTTACGGGGCTTGTGGTGAGCTGGTTTTAGAGCTCTTTTCAGAAAATTGAAGTGTTCCTGCTCTTCCTCACCCCAAAACCACTGGGGAAAAATTAAATATAATGGCTTATGCATTGCCAACATCGCTCTCTGCTATGATATATAAGAGCATGATTTCACAGGTATCCAAGATGTAGGATATGTAGAGGATAGCTGACTGAGCCCCAGAAATCCTAAGACTGTGCTAGTGGAAGAGTTGTTATAAAACCCTAACACCTTTCAAGGATCACTCATGACAAGTGTAATCTCCCTACAGAACATTAGGCTACCTGTTTTGGTATTCATCTGAATGTATCATCTTCCCCAAACACTCAGAAAGCCAAAACAGCTGGAGATAACTGAACACACCACAGCCTCAAATCCTGGGAAGGCTCCTGCCAGATTGAAAGGCAGCACGGCAGTTGGTCAGCAGCCACAGTCACTCAGCATGTCTCCTCTCAGTTTATTCTCCTTTGACTAACTCCCCATTAAATAGCAGGTCAAATTCAAGAACCATGGCTAAAAGCACCACTAGTTTCTGAATGAGAAAGATGTGTCCTTGAACAAAATTAATTTTTTTCCAGATGATTACAGAACTTCCCTTATCAACAAGGCAATGAACACTGAACCAGCTGTTCAGAGGGAAGAATGTTCAGCTGTGGGTCTGTCAGGTCTCACAGTGCAAGAATGAAGGCTCTCAGAAGTACTGGCAGATTCTGGAGAGCCAGAGGGCCACTTAGTACATAAACAAGGAGAGGGAAAGGAAAGAACAGAATCCCTGGAGGGAAACTACGGCAAAAGAATTGCTATCATTTGGGGCTGAAAGCAAATTCATTGCTGACATCCATTACAGGAAGGAGATCTGACAAAATGTTGAGGAGGTAGAGGAGAATTCTCACATTTTCAACACTATTTATACAATTCTATCTGTTAAGTTCAAGTATTCTTGTTGACAAACATAAACACCCCTTCACTTTCAAAACCATATTGAACATAGTTGATGGGGAGATCTTAAAGCTTATTATGGTAATACTTCACCACATCTTTTCAATATGGCCATTTCAACAGGCTAAGCAGTTATGTAACTGCTAAATGAAAATCTCCTAAGCAGGGTATATGAAAACAGTATTTTTATTGGTGTCATTCAATGTGCTTAAGAAAAACAGAAATTTCTTCTTACACTAAGAAACCCCATTACATTAACAACTTTTACAAATTAGACTTAATGTGCTCCTTTTCCAGTCATTTATGTCCCTGTCCTAGGTTACAATGTAAGATGTGCCCAAAGGTATGTATTCTATCACCATCTTCACAAGCTGTTAAAGCAGGTGGGGCAATGTTCATTGTGTCCTACCATGACTCATCCTTGATAACTCTCTCTGGGAGCTATCTCTGTTCAATGGGCAATCAAGGACTCTGCCACATGACTCATAGGTAACTCTCTCCAGACTATCTCCTGTTAATGGGCCCATCAATGCCTTACCTCATGACTCACCATCCCATTGTGAGATGCTCCGCCCAGGAGGAGGAACAGAGCATTCCCATCTGTATATAATCAGGAGTATGGAACACCACAGGCAGCCCTTACCTATGGGAGTCTCCGAGGACAAGAGCTATGTAGCTGCCATTGGACTTTCCAAGGAAGAGCAGACTCTTCTACAGAACCACATCCACCACTTCAGGAGGACTACAGCCACCACTTCATTGGACTGCTACCGCCACCCTGACTGACAGGGTGTCAGGTTGTATTCTGACCCTGTCAGTGGTTTTCTTTTGTGCTATTGCATTTATTTTATTTTCTTTTCCTATTAAATTGTATTTCTGACTCAGCGTCTCACTGGTTTTCTTTCAAACCGGGACAGTCCCACAGTAGTGCCTCATTTTACAGTTTAATTACATCTTTGCATACATCATCTGGCAGTGCCAAGCTTCCCATCCAAGGGCCAAAATAAGGAGGTGGCACCAGAGCTCTGCCCCATAAAGACTCTCAACTCCCAAGAAGCAGCATCTACACTCCCTGCTTTTGTCCCAGAAGATAATGCACACACTACTCCTTCTTTACTGTAACTGCATCTGCCATGCATGAAAAAAAGTATTTTTTACTGCTTATTTCAAACAGTTGGAGTGGAGTTTTCTTCATGAGTTTGTTATGTAGCCTTCAGAACAAAGCTGCTTATGAGAACAAGTTACTCACACCTACTCTAGATGTACAGTCAGAGCTGAGGATAAACAGCCATGGAAAGAGTCATCACCCCAGCACAGAGAATAACATCCAGGCAAGTGGAAGGAATGAGAGCATTTTCAAGCAGTTGTGATTCTTGCTGCCTAAAGACAATGAACACAAGTCTCATGGAGGCATGTGAGCCTTCTCACGAGAAATTAAAAGCAGCTGTTAAATTTTTCACTCTCCTTTGAGCCCTGATTTCACAGTGAGGAGCCAGTATCCTGTTTTACAAAGAAAAGTGGGCGGCTGGCTTCTTTTTCACAATAGGACCTGACCTGTTGCTTCTGGAGCTCCTCAGATGAAGGCGCGCTTGGACACACTACAGCTGCTCAGCTCCGGAAGAAAGCAAATTTCATTCTGTAATAAAATACTGCCCACAGTCATCCTGAAGGTATAAAATGTGTGGCTTTAAATTTGTTTTAGGACCTTTGTTGATGAACTGTATCTGTGAGATACATAAGCTATCTACACAGCTGGGGTGGAATTTTTCTGCAATAAAGACACCTGGAAGTCTGACAATTACTGTCAACTAAAATAATCTCACAAACTTTTTTAATTCCTGCTGATATACTGCTATCAAAAAATTCAAGCTTTGATTCTTATCTTAAGCATCCCTGGACTCAGACAGTGAAATCAAGCAGCTCTTCATTTATAGATGCATCTAAAGACAGACTGCAGAGGATCAGAAAGTTTGTTCAAAGTTGTGATACTCTTCACTGTACCACAGAAACACAGAGAAAAAAACTCACAACACAAGAAATGACTGTGTAGAAAACCTCAGTGACAGAATTAAAACTCATCATCTTCTTCATATTTACAAGCCAGGTGACCACATAATTACAGGTACTTAAATGTCTCAGTAAAGCCCTAGCTACTGGACATGTTCAGGGGCTTTAGGACAGGAATAGACTTGAAGATAGATTTTTTTTTTTCCCCATCATGTCCAGAAATACAGGAGAAAAACATACCCTTTGTTAGAAAAAATAATAACACTGATAGAACCAGAGAAGTATCACAGTTAGTAGACTAATCTTTGAAGCTTGGAAAAGTTTGCCAATGCAATTCTCCACAGGAATGAAACAGACTGACCACTGGGTAGGACTGTTAAAGATTCAGCAACCACAATGCAGAAAGATAAGAAAGAAAGCAAAACTGGGTCTTTTGTTGACTTAATTAGAAAAACACCGCCAAACACAAAAAACGCATCATGACAAGACTAAGTGTTCTGCATTTGTCACATGGATGTTACTAAAGTGTTCCTGACTGCTCAAACATGGAAATGCAAATGTTGTTGACAAACATAAAAGCCGGCTGTATTATTAAAAGCATGCCTTTCAAAGGAGCAAGTTTTTTAGCAGCACACAGAACAACTCACCATCCTGGTTCATGCTATGAAAAATTCTAACAATTCTATTACACTGATGAATATTATAATGCAGAAGTTTAACATGAGCAATTAGAAACTCCATGTAATAACTAAAGGTTCTCTGTATACTTGGAAACATTTTTCTACCACAATCAGTCTTCACAGTCTGTTATCTATCAGTTTACTATGCTGTAGCTCACAACATGAAGAGTTTCACAGGATGCAGTGCACACTGCAGCAAATTCACGTGTTTAGTACAAGTGACTTTGGGAGAAAAGTACCTGTCCAGACAGATGTAAAAAGTTGAAACAGCTTCAGTTACAAATCAAATAAGAAAAATAAACTAGTCATATGGTCTAGGGAAGAAATACTAGACACCTCAATAAAAAAAATTAAAAATACAGAAGACACGAGACTAAGTTCCATAGTTTAAGCAGAGGACTAGGAGAGAAGAACCCTCCCTCCCATTCTGATTTAACCACTATCAATCAAGCTGCTCACTGCTTGTTAATACAGCCTTACCTGAAAGCACAGCTGCAGAAGAGCCTCAGTAACCTGAGGCTTTAGAGGACAAAAGCTTTACATAAGGCTAAATATGGTTTAGAGCTGGATACTGCATAAGTAGGACAGGGAAAGGTAACTAATTATTTTTAATCCCCCTTATTACAAACATTAGTATCACCAAGAAAATTCAGTGCATCTTTTTGCACAATTCCTATGAAAAATACTGACATCTAACACTCACCAAAAATCTTTTTTAGGCATCTGCTGAACTTCTAAAAAGTAGTATAGGTACCACCTCCATTAAGATGTTAAAAAACCCCTAACTTTTGCTGTAGAGGCTCACCACAACCTGGTATTTACATGTAAAGGGGACTTATCCAATCAAATAATAAAGCTTGTGAGTGGCAGAATAGTTGATTACTTCCATCTGGTAGCAGGATAACTGTAACACATTGTCCTAATCCTCTTCAGCCTGGGAATTTTAAATTGGGCATGCACTTACCACATCTCAGTATCTTAACAACACCTTTCAGATACTAGCAAGATGGATAAAGACAAAAAGGTAACAAAGACATTTACTGTTAACTTCTTAAACCCATTCATTTCTAATTGGAGGGAACAACAGCATAAACTAAGCAGAGTTCACAAAAATGCTGTATTTGTCAAGGGAAAACACAGTCTGTGAGACTCTCAAACACTGACAATAATAAAGACTTTTCCCCACATACAACTACCAAAATGGAAAACTTTGTGACCCATGGACGTTCAGGATGCTGTCTAAACTTACAGAGGTTTCAACTGCTACACACAGGTTTAAGTTTCCAGTAATCCATTTTTCCTGCTCACAACACATACTAACCAGGCACAGACTAACACGCAGTAAACAGGTCAGTGATAGAACAGTCCACTAAGTAGCAAGTGAAGGCCAGGGGAACATTAAATGCTGAACAGGTGAAATTTCTAGGGAATGGGAATGACTACAGGAATAATCTCTCCTGCAGAAATTAAATCTATTAGGCAATTAACTGCCTGAAGTGTTATATCCCACTACAGGGATTGCAGCTGAAACTGTCCCCCTTTGGATCGTTAACACCTGGACAAAGCCATTAGGCTTGGAAGTAAATCATTACCTTTCCCTGCAGCTGATCCTGCAGAAGCATTCCTGAAGACTTTCACATTTTTATATCCATTTCTACAACTTCACTGCAGGTCCCTCACAAGTCAATCACTGATATTCAGTGTTCTTCACTTTATACTGAACTAATTAATTCAAGATAATTAAGTCAGGCTTTCAGTAGTAAAGAGGCCTCTGGGGGAAATAAAGCAACAGCACTGACAGGGCGGGAGCACAAAGAAAACTGAAATTTCACAGTAAACTCTCCTTTATAAAAGAGAACCTTGCTTTACTGTCCAAGACTTTTCTTTCTCCTTCAACTTTCCTCTCTTAAGTCTTATTTACACAAGATGAATTTCATGTTCTGGATTTATTGTCTTCAGTTTCCTGGGAAACATCTGGCAGGCTACACCATCTCACCAGATTAATATCACAATGATTAAGAACACCTTCAAGACTAGAAATGTTTTCCAAGCACAGGTCTACAGCTGTGATTGTGGAAAACATTTATGGAATTGTGTCTGGTTTTAATGTACAAGAAAAGCCTTCCCCTACAGATATCAAACACCCCTTTTCAGAAAAAGGAAAATGGGAGCTTGATTTCTGCCTCAGTCCCTTTATGAGTAAATTAACAGCTGAGCTATCAGGGAAAAAAAAAGAAAAAAAAAAGAGAGAGAACATTTACTTTATTAACTTCTTTGCTTTCCTTAAGGATCAAGAAATGTGCTTTATTTCTAAAGGATGTCAATGTTTCATTCAGCCTGCAGCACCTTGTTAACTCCATATTTAATAGGAAATAGGAAACAAAGCAATGAAACACGTTTTGGGTTCATTCTAAGTGAAAGCCTGCATTAATTTTTCAGTTCAGAAAAGGCAGGATAAGATCTAAAGAACTATACCAGAATACGTGTGATAAAAGAGCCAATAGAAGCCACATCTGTGGGGATTTGAAGCAGAGAAGATATCAACAACAGCCTAATCCTGCTACTACTTTTTTTTTGCTGCTGGTCTAAATGTCAAAACCATGTTGACAATCAAAAAAATCTGCCAAAAAGAACTTCTGACTAATGGTACTGGAGTTACTGAAAATTGATAAATTACCCCAAAACACACAGATTGAAAGAACAAATCAAAGATGACTCTAGCAAATTAATGTTAGTATTTCAAGGTTTTGAACAATGTATCACATGAAGAGCATCCATATCATAGATGCCGCAGCTAGAAGTGATCAAGATACTCAGAGCTTAGTAACTCTCTGAAGATATAAAATCCCCCTGGAATTGTCACAAATACACACAATGTTCCCAGTATCTCAATCCGTGTACTACATTACGGTTTCCAAGGCTTGCAATGACTGTACATATGAAGAGAATGTGAACTAATCCAGTGAGATGAATAATTCTAGAGGAGTTCTATGCAAAAAAACCAACCTGTTCTTGAAGTTTACATTTTAAACAAGAGTAGCCAAATAACTAGAACTCAACTTATGGTTCTGTATTAGAGTGAATCCCATTTTTATTACATTTTAAAGGAGAAGAAGTAACACTACCACTTTATTGCTGCAAAAGAATTTGACAAGGATATTGAATGGTCAGGTTACTGTATACTTGGTAAAAAGCATTCAGATGTCTAAAGAGAAAAAATTATTCTAGATTTATATGGTATTAAAGGGGCTATCAGCAAACAAGAAACAAAAATAAGCCAGCCCGCCTATCACTTTATCAGCATGTCCCCTTCTATGCTTTGAAACAAAAATATTTACTACTGTCATGGTTTAGACAAAATCTCCTTCTTGAAATTTTATCTCCCTTTTACCCACCCACTCATTGCAAAAACTGGTTTTATATCACAGTTTGATACACAACGAAAATCTGTATCCGATGCCTCAGACACCTACACTCTTACATAATTGTGTTTTAAATTACCGGAACATTATCAAGCACACAAATTGCCTGATACTTCAACTCTCTCCAAAAAACGCTGCTGCGGCTGATGGTCAGTTTGTGTCTCACAGCTAGAAGAGTGTTTCTGTACATCAGTCTGGAGAGCAGTGCTAATGCTAATGCTAATCACAAGTAGCCTCACGCCATTGTAAAACCATTTGCACAAATCCTCAACTTTGTAACACAGCTGTTCTGGGTGAGCATCCTTCACCCTGACAGTGTTCGAGTCAATACAAAAAGACAACTAATACATCCTTCTATTTTGAAAGCTTAACTGAATGTCTGGCAGTTTGTAGAACCCTGCCTCAGTCCTAACAACCAGGTGAAACTCTTACAACAGCATTCATTCCCAAACCAAAATTCCTTCTTTTTACCTTTCAAGTATTTTAAGGACAGTAATTGCAATACACATGCAACACAACTCACGCAAACCTAGACACTCTGCAGGACTCTTTTCAGAGACAATCCATCATGTTCTCTTTAGCTCTGCTCATCTTTCTCTTCCGACCACTAAGCCATGATAATGACAAAATGCCTTTTTTTCCTGGCCACTACGGATGGCAGCTTAATATTCCAGTCTCATCTCTGTATTTGTTAGTCTGTCTCCTTCTTATTATCTTACAACTGTATTTACCTTCCATCAGGATTTTAATTACTTGGGTAATCTTTTCTCCCATTTCATACATGCAACAGCAAAGTTATAAACAAAAGGAGGCTGAATTATTACCATAATTACACTCATGCTTAAGAACTTCACAGATTCAAGAGGAATAGGACTGGGATGTTTATTCTCCAGAGTCAGAGATCCTATCTCTTGCTTATAGTGATGTATCTTATTTAGTTCAATGAATATTAATTATAAAAGGGATTACGGATATTCTAAATATTCAGAGGTCCTGAATTTTCTAGAGGATTTTTAAAAGCAGGGTGGGGAATATGACAGGTGACTGTCTGCCTCTTGAGGCTCTCTGAAGGCTTCATTAACAATTCCACTCAAGAAAAGCAGTTTTAGTACTGCACAATGAGAACATCCACACTCACTGTGACAGTCCAGGAATCCTCCCTGTAAACTACTCATGAACTTTGTCTGACATTTAAAAATTGTTTGATAAATATTGTTTTTTTAATTGACTAACTCTCATTATTATCTCTATTTCCAACCATACCACTCCAACCAGACAGAATGGCCATTAAGAGTAACAATTGCTTCACTGAGTGAGGCTGATTGAAGTCATGAAAGAGTTTTCTCCTGCTTGTCCACAAGGAGGAAGCGGAGAGAGCAGAGAACTCCCCAGGCAAGAAAAATTCACTGAGTGGATAAAACATAAGCTTAAAAAGATTTGAAAGAAAAGTCTACATAGGTGGCAATCTCAGTAATTTTCAGAGAGGAGAAAGAAGGTGGTCTTATTTAGTTGGAGACACACAAGATTCACGTGAGAACAAAATGTCAGAAAAGCTTTGTTATGAAGAAAAGCCAGAAAGTGCAGATGCCAAGAGGAGCTGGGCAGAATCCCAACAGTCACTTGAAAGATTTATGGTATCTCCAGAAGGTGCTTAGAGACCCCACAGAGGTTCAGATTCCAGGGGCTTAAAGTATGAATGGCCTAACGAAATAAATCCCTAACACATAAGCCAGTGAAATGTCCCACCAGAGAAGGAACTCTACCAGCAACCCCAGTTAACCTGTATGTTATTAAAAAAGAAAAAAAGAAACAGAATGAATTCATGTGCAAGTCTATGAGCCAAGAGCAACATAGATGGTTAGTCCTCACAGCAAGAAGATGAGATTTTAACAGCTGCAAAGTGTTGAGCTAATGCTCGGAGGATATGCTGTTCAGTGGATTTCTTTTCCCCCAGTATCACATGGAATAAAGCTGAGTATCTGCTCTAGGTCTCCTTGGCCCTAGGGCTAGACTTGAAGACATACAGAAGGAATTAAAATACTCTTGGAGAAAGAGTATCACCAAGAATCATTTCTTTATAAGAAGTTTTGACTTCTCAGAGACTCATAAACCAATGAAAATAGCAAAGCCTTTTGACTTGAATGTTTCAGACCATGTAATTATCACCTAAGTTTAAATTAAATGGAGGAATGATCAACAGCTAGCCTGTATCTCAAAGTTTATGTGATAAATACGTAATGCTCAAATGAGCAGTTAACAAAGACCAAAAAAAATGGAGCACTGGATACAAGAAAAGTCTAGGACTTCATTCAATCACCATAAAAAAATATCCAGGTATTCCTGGACAGAAGAAAATAAACAGAAATATGTGTACTAAGATGAAATGAGAGCACACTGTTAAAATTGGCCATTGTACTAGAACTGAAGGAGTACCTTCCTCACTTCTGCTGTCACCAGTGATTGTGGCCAGCATAACTAGAGTGAGGACAGAATAGGTCCTTACAGGTAAAATTCAAACAGCATTCAAAGTGGGAGGACCCAACATAGAATTATTATAAAACTGACAAATCAAACTAAAAGCTTGCAGCCATACCCATTCTAAGATCTCTCAAACAAAAAACAGTCTTAACAAAACAATCTCTCTTAAAAATATCAAATGGAGGGACTGCAGAAAAGGAGAAAAACTGAATGGGGCAACTACAATCCTACAGCCTGACCTAAACAGATTATTAGAACAGCTTTCAAAGAATAAAGACAGAAAAGAAAAAAACATTTGCCAAGTCCTTCAGTATCCTTCCAACAAGAGATATTGCTAGGCACACAATCTGGATTTAGTAAAACAACCAACAGAAATCACGTTTCTTTACATATTACTTAGTACAGACAACACAGCTTTTAGTCAAACAATCATATTGTAGAAAACCAGGTAGACAAGGAATCAAAACAAGTTGTCTCGAAAAAGGGAATTAATGAATATGCTGGTTGTATTGATAACCAGCTTGTTAAATCTATTAATTAATCAGGAAAAAAAACCCCAGAACATAAGCAATTCAATAACATTCCCTAATTCTTGAAACTAGAAAGCACTATCAGCGAAGGAGATCAAGAGGATCTTCATAGAGAGGAACAAGAAACCTGAAGTAATAAATATAGAATGACAATATATGAAATTACAGACCAACAAACTAATATTTTTTGCTGTGAGCTGGGAATTTATTCATTGGAAACTGAAGAAAAAAACCACAAACATGGATGACTATAAGTCAAAGTGATCCAGCCTAAAAACAGGATAAATGCAAACTGATTTAGGTGAGACGTTACCAGTTAAGTAGTAACATTCCTCTGCAAATAACTTGTCCATTTCCACTTGGCAAATACTGAGTATAGATGATGGGAGCAGAGAGGTCCAGTGGTCCTGCTAGAGCCAGAGACTTGATGAAAACACCTGCCTGACCATGCATTTCAGAAGGCACAGCAGTTCTGGTATGATTCCCAGAAATGTGGGGTGGGCAAGGGGAGGTGTAGTCATTGGGAGCCTTTGAGAACGGTGGGTACTGAGATTTGCACCTGATAATCCCTACCAGTGTTCCTCACTTTCATCCACACTTTCTAGGAAAAATTACCCTGATTTAGTACATGCTCATAGGCCTAAAACATGGTTTCCATTAGAAGCTATTAACAAGAATAATGGCATAGCATAAAATCAAAGTCTCAAAAAATACACTATAAATGGCCTCCAATGAGATGTAATAGACATGGAAAACATTTGTGTTTCCTGGCGATTTCTGAACACTGCATTTCAACAACAAAGTTTTAGAAACTGAGGGATAACTTGTGTCCCACAACCACAGGGTTCTGGAAATGTAATACATGGTCTAGTCTAACTCCCAAATATTGGCTAGAGTCCTCCCTTCAGAGAAACATTTCTGAAAATTAAAAGCAGTCACCCTTTCAAGAAGGCTGTTTCAGCTGTCAGGTCTTTACCCCTTCTCCGATACAGGCACAAGTGGATATTAATATCAAACAAACAAACAAACAAACAAAAACAACCATAAACTATTGATTAGTTTTGAGAAAATGTAAACATTACTTCTTTAATTGAATATTACAAACCTAAGAGACTTGGGGCTTGTTTTTTATCAATGGAAAGAGAACACAAAAGCAGCCTGGGATCATAGCAAAATCATTGTAAGACTGTACCACTGCCAAAATTATTGCTGCTGACACCAACTTCAAAGACAGCCAAAAAAAGAAAAGAAACAAATTCCAGCATATGGAATTTTACTTCAATAGTAACAAAAGGGAGCAAACAAACAAACAAGGGCCAAATATATGGGAGGTTGCCATTCTTCTTTCTTTTTTGAATCCAGAATGAAATGCTCTTAGATCCTTTAAAAGTTATACAAATCTAAAAGTAAAGGAAAAACAATTTTCTAACTTGTGACTTCACTTTCAAATTAAACTTTTGGGGAAAACAATTATTCTACTATTACTGGTGACAGCAGCACACATTGTTTTAAAATGTGTTACATCAAGGAGTTCTGTGCCCTGGGAAAGCAGGTCACATTTAGTTTGTTTGGTATTCATTTGTTTCATCCTCTTGCTCCTACAGTGTCATGCACACAGCACTCCCTCCCCCTCAGAAACCCACACACACACATTAAATTAGCTGGCATTTTCAAAATGCAGGGAACCTGAAATCCCCCCAGAGAACAAACTGCGGCTGATTTCCTTGCAGCTTGTGTTCCTAAGCTCCCTGTATGTTTGAACAACAAAAGCTTTTTGAAAAGACCCTCCCAGTTCTCCCCACTGTCTCTCAACTTGTGCAGCCACCAACTGGCATGACATTGTCATATAGTATTACTATGGATCTATACAAAGCAGAAGGCAGGGGCAGGAAATACCAGATTTTGTCTATTTTAAAACCCATCATTACTGAATCTCGTGCTCTAGTTAAATAGACAATGTTCAACTTGAGCAAATTTTGCCCTGTCCTAATTTTGCACCATGAGCTGGAGACTAGATCCTGATGGGGCTCCAAACACCAAGAGAGCCTTGGTACTAATGGTGCTGAACAGCTACCCCAGAGCCTCACTAGAGTAACTGCAAGGGTAAGCACAGCATGCCCCAAAACATCAAGTGCTCTCAGTGATTTAATTTCTCAAAATGCTGTAAAACAGGTTCTGTTGGATGTTTGCATGAGCAGCAGCAGCAGTACAGTACACAAAACACTCAAAACAGGAATAGGCCTGTTGAGAACTGAGCAAGTGCTGGGTTGCTGCTTCCCTTCCCGTGAATGTAACTGCAAATTCTAAAGCTTAAACTCTGAGTTGATACATTCTTGAGATGAATGCATTTTCTAATAGTACACCAAAAACCCTATCTACACAACACCTACTTACAGTCCCATGTATGGCATAAGTGTTAACAGAAGGATAATCCTTCTCTCAAAGAGATTATTCTCCTCCATTTGGGAGCATCTTAAGACAATCTTTTCAGAAGAGAATAACAGACAGGCTTTATTGAGTCCATGTCCATGTAAACACACATTGATCCTATAGAATATCATTATATCCTATAATGTCAATTAAGCGTCATAGTGATGAAAGTACCAAACTGAAATCTATCCATAAAATTAGCTAATTAATAAAAATGCAATAGCCTATCCAATGATTAATGAAATAACCTTAAGTAAAAATAATTAGGTGTCTATGTATCTACGCAGAGTGTTTAATATGTGACCTAATTGATGTAAAGAAGCAGAGATAAAGTTATCGATATATCTGTGACTGATAACAGCCTATGAGAAAACAGTGTCATACAAATGATAGGTCTAATATTAATGCCACAACACAGAAGGACATATGGAAGAAAAGGCTTTGGTAAATCATTACTCTGGTATGCCTGGACAGGAGTTCAAAATTCAAAGCAGAAAAAACTGAATGTGTAGTATAAAATTGTATTTATTGGGGTTTTATGCAATTGAAAACAAAAGGTCATGTAGAAGGTAATGCACCAGAAGCAGAGTGCAGTCATGTCCAGCAGTTTCTTTGATTGGTAAGATACATCCAGTTCCTTGGACTCTGCATTAAACCATATGTGTTTGTTTATAACTGTTAAAAAAAGAGCATACACAAGTTGTTTGTCTCGCATATGTTTAGCCAGACATTAGCTAAAAACTGCCCTTCCTGTTGCCCCTTTCCCAGTACCAGATGTAGGCACAAGTCAGTGGAAGTGGAGCAGACATAGGCATGACAACGTAATTCCCTGCAAGAGGGAAGTAGCTGGGGACAAGGAGGGGGAAGGGGAGACAAAAACACTTTACACAAGGAGATTGAGTGCAGGAGATTGAGACATCTGTCAGGGCTGGAAGTTAGTACATTTGCTTTTATTACAGCAAATAATGTTGGTACTGCAACAGTTTATGCTTAAAGCAGTGCAGCCTGTGAGCGCAAGTAAATAGGCATGACAATATCCTGATTTTTATTTTAAGTCATATCCCACAGGAAATGGAACTAGTAAAGTCTGGCATAAATGTAATGCTTGTTTTCATTTAGCACAGAGAACAGGAAGAGAGAGAACCTAGAGCTGCGCCTCTAAAGTACTTTCGGTTATAGAATGAAAACCCACTTCTAAATAAAGCACTTCAAAGCATTTCAAATTCCATAGATATGACCCATCTAGAGTAACCCAAGTTATCAGTGGGAAGCCTGTGGAAGTGAGGAAATAGGCACAAAAAAGGGATTGCAATGTTAAGCATCATCCCTTAAAACATGTTCTGCTAACTCTCCCTGTCAGATGCTACAATGAAGCTTGGATTGTACTGTCTAGTTCACACATATAAAGAAAGCCCAGTTAAAACTTTCTTTACCCTATTTCACTTAAATGGGACTGACTGAGGAATATGAATTGACTCCATACACAACACAACCCATAATCCACCTACTTTGGTACATATTTCCTGCATCTACCATAAAAACCCTTAACAAGTAATAATCAAGAGGAGTCAGCAAAGATTTTATATAGCCAGCCAGCACACAGGTCCTTACAAACATCCCTTCTGCATTAGAGTGCACTAGTAGTTACTGTAAATGCTTACAGTTTCTACATTTGGTCATATATGTGTTAGATAGGATGCAGCTGTTTAATCAGCTGCACATTTATTTACATGTAATATAAAATTATATACACAAATTTATATAGGGGAATAGCTCAGTACAAAGAGGTGAGGAGTATCTGCACATCTTCTGTTGCAATGCTAAATACACCACCACTGGACACGCTCTCCAGGCATGACGGAAATCCCTTGCAATTCAATATTCAGAGAAGAATTATTTCACCTAAGTGCCAATGAAATTAATGATTTTGTACAGCTTCTTATAGAGTTGTCTCAAAGAGCTTAGCACTGATTGAATGCACTGTGATTTATAAGCGTCATTTGAAAAATCCATTACTCCTCCTGAAAGAAGTGCCTTTTCACATAGATTAGTACGCTTTTCTCGTAGACTGAGAGCAAGTGCACTATCTTCTATCAATTCTATAAAATGTGAACTTTCTTCTGCTACATTTCCTTTGTAAACAAGGCTTAATTTTATATTTTCACCAGTGGCAAATTTCAGCATTTGGCATTAAAGAGTAGCTGTTGGCCAAACGCTTTTTTGGTGGTTTTTTTTTTTTTTGCAGCTAACAAGCAAGAGTACTGGAAATGAGATGGAGAGGTGATACAGTAGATGTGTGAAATCATAAGGCATTGGGACCAACCATTCTCTTTGTCTCCAGACTGAAAGCAAAAGGTGCTTTCTCCTGGAATAGGCAGCTGATTGACACACCCACTACCACAGCACATTAGAGCCGATGATACTTGGGAAAAGCTGAGGTGAGGGAGAGGTCATTTTCACAGGAAAAAAATCCATTTGCGGTTACAAATGTGCAGAAACTACCTTGGTTGGGATGTCCTCAAGCTGAATATGGTCGAACACCAAGAATCCATGAGGGAAGATTTCCCATATGTTTGCCCTGCTCTTACACTCATCCAGGGTGTATGCTTTTAGCTTCTGTGAGAAGAAGGATATGGGGCTAGGTGGGGCAGTGGTCTGCTACAATACATACACTGGCTCTTACATATAACACCTGTGCCAAATGAGCTGTGTGATATCTTCCCCCAAGTGTTTTTTTAGCTGATATCTCTGCTTCCATGCTGTTCACACCTGCAGCAGGATTTGAACAACCAGCTGGACAGAGAGCCCCACTCCTCACTACAGCAGTGTTCCCAATATTTACAGTTCGACGCTCAGTGTGGAGCAGGGATCGCTCAGACAAACTCTTATCATTAAAGCACTGCAGAGCAAGTTTCTCCAAGCTATCTACATAAACCCATAAGGTTCTAAATCAAACTCATGCACTTTAAAAGAAAAATGCAGACTCTGGAAATCATTGATTTTTTTTCAGCATGCAACTAGAAGTTTGTTTTCAAGAATGAACTGACCCGTGAAGTAAAATAAAAAGGCTCATTCTGCTGCATGTCAATCTGCTTGCATAGTAAGATGGAATTTAAGAGATTCCTAACTCATCTGTTTCCCAATGCTTTAAAGCCTTCCAGGAAAGACTAAGCCTTCTGCTGACCCAGCAATTCATGAAAATCTGTAAGGATGATAAACTGCCATTAATATTTGAAAAATGGACAGACCCAACCATACCCAGCCATTTACAGCTTATTAATAATTTGCTCCAGTTCTGTAAGACAACTGCTGATACCAATTCTTTGTATAAAAGTGAACACCAGAAAACTCATCCATTTCTGAATTGGAATGACTTTCATCTGAAAAAGTAGTTCATGACCATTACTCCAGAAGGTCAGTGGCTATAAATGAACTTTTGCTGGACACTTAACTGAAATGTTATTCATTATGCTGCATAAAAATATAAAAATTTAGCAGCCAAAGGTATTCAAGGACTCTGCCACTGGTGCTCTGAGTAGTCTAATAGCTAATATTTTAATGCACAGCTCTTTGCAATAGAAAGCCTATGATTAAGACTATTTAATATCATTACTCCTCTTCCATAGGTAGGGACACATCTAATTACTCTGACAAGAATACCTTTATCACATATGCTGCTTTTCTTATCACAGCTATAGACTGATGTATGCGGAAAATTTTGGACTGAGCCACACACCAGCCTTCAAAATGATCCTCTTTCCAGACCTATCTTGCTGACATCACTCACAAGATTTTCCTGTGAACTGGGAAAAAAAGGTTATTTACTGCAGTAATTTTTTAAATGTTTTTGTTGTTAAACTTTAACATGATTTTTAATTCTTAAATAAAAGCCAAATGTTTCCATGTCAATGTGGTTTTGATGTTTCAATATTTCATATGTTCTCTAAATCATGGATTAAGTTAGCAAACAGCTGCAGATTTATTACACAGATGGGGGGGAATTACCTTTGGAGATCTGGGTTTTTTGCAGGTGTTAGACACTGAAAATTTAACACTTGCCACATTTAAGAGTAACCACAAACTAAGAGAAGCAACAGTGAAAGGCTTCCAATTCCCATTTCCCGAGATCAGAGCTTCTTATATCTACAAAGCACCCTTTTAGTGCTGGATGCTGGATTGAAAGGACTGCATCAAGAAACAGAGTTCCATTTTTACAAATGCTTTAATTATTAAATTGAATGGTTTTTCTATTTTTAAAATGCAAGAAGGGCACCATAAGAGAATTCTTAAGCAAAAGCATATGTAGAGTCCCCATTCACTTGAAGTTACTTAATTATTAAAATCAATATATTTTGGGTGTTGATTTTTTTTCACTTCCTTCCTGCAATCAGCTCAGCATGTCCATCTACTGCTCCTGCACAGATTCAAAGAAACAATTATTTATCTTTGAGCCCAGACCACCCACACTTCTAAAGCTACATATTAACAGATCACAAAAAGTTGTACATAGCCATGAAAAGTAATTTTATACCCAGAACACTATTATACGCAGAATCTACTGAACAGCTTCTGGAGTGTGAAGAGATACTTGTGAATTTAGAAAGAAATAATTGCTACAAAATCACAAATCTAACAGATAAATCATGACATGCTAACTGCTTTTAGACTCAGTATAAGAACAGAAATTGGATGAAGAAATAAATAGTTTTTCACTATAGGTACAGATTAGATGACAAATTTCTTTGCTGTTACTGTAGTTTAGTCTGGGGTTTGGTGTCTCTTTTGTCAACTGTATTAGTTTCAAAACACAGTAGCATTTCAAGTCAAGAAACAAAATCTGTATTTTCTGCAGCTGACTTTAAATTGAATGCAGTGAAAATTAGACCTGGAAAGCTCAAGAAGCAAACAGAGGAATGCATGGCGTGACGTCTTTAGCTTCTTTCTGGTTTACCTCTAACAGGGATGAGTTGGATTTTACAGCTCTTTAGAATTTACATGAACCTTGTTTGTGGGTTTCATTTCTGCTTTCAGTAACCGCAGTGTGGCTTAAATTATCCAGAACCAAAACCATGAGGGAAAGGACTGTCCTTTTAGCAAATTGTTTCAACATTCAGAGAAAGAAAAGGAAGAAAAATGTGGTCTGCAGCCAGTGCTGCTGCTACCTGCTTAGTGTCTCAATGACAGATTACAGTCTCTAAGTCTCCATCCCTCAAAGCAGGGATGTAGCCTCCATCCTTTTTCTTAGTTTTCTTTTTAATTTTGCAGAGAGCAGAGAAAAATTGGAGAAGATGCACGTTATAATGTCTTTTTTAGAACTCTCTCATTCTGCAAGCAGCTCTTGGAAATGTGTTTTTCAAGCAAGCACAAACAACAACTCTCAAATATACTAAGCACTTAAAAAATCCTCAAACTCCATGCATCCTTCTCACATATATTATACCTTTAAATAGTATTTTCTAAGATCTCATAGATATATTATTCCATAATTCCTGGCATACCTGGATTAGTTTTAAGAGCTTTAAACAAAATCTTTCTCTGCTGTCATTGCATTTACAAACCTCCAACAACCTCAGCATCAGAAAGTCTGTTATTTTTAAATAAAAGGAACAGAGGAGCTCTACCCAGTAAGTTGAAACAGCCTCCTTAATGGACCAGAAAAGTGCAAGTTGTCATAACACTGGAATGCACGTGGGTCTCTATCATTTGCCAGATAACATATGTTTTTTCTCTTCCTCTGCTCTTTCAGAGATGACTGTAAAGCCAATAAACATGAATTTTCTAATAAACCATAAGAGAAAATAAATTTACTAAAAAGCTACTGACATGACTGTTACTAAGTCATGACAATGTTCTCTTCAAGATGTAATTACAGGTACATAACTGGTTAGACCTTTCATAAGAAGGCATGTGCAGTATAAGAGAATGACATTTACATCACACAATTATACCTACAAGCTGCAGCACACCCCGGCAGTGGAAGCAAGTTTAACCTACATATAGCCCCACACATACACAGAATGTACTGTGCTGTATAACACAAAATAAACACCCTCATTAAGTTCAAAATATGAGTTGAACTGAGAGCTGTCACCATCAACAAATCTTTAAGCTTTGCAGAGGCCAGTAAGGGAAATACTCTTTTATGCAGGAGTCCACGCAGTGTAAAAAAGAGAATGTGGTGTTTCCATCCCATCTAGGTAAAAAACACAACATAAATTGATGCCAACATAATGTGCTGGTTTCTCCTAATTCAGGTAAAGTTTTAGCCTGCTCAGAGACAGAGAGAGAAAGAGAGAGAAAGAGAGAGAAAGAATATTGTCACTGCTAGAAGACAGGAAATCCTGACAAATCTGGCAATACTGTAATTTGGAGATATACTATACTAAAGAGAACCATAACAATGAGTATTGAGAAGCATTACAATCACCAAAACCATCTTGAAAATAAAATTCTTAATCAGAATTAAACCTCTGTTCTCAAGGCAGGTCAACAACAAAGCTTTATTTCTTCATTCATAGGATAAGTGAATGGCTCAGAAGAGAGACACTTTGTCACACCCCTTATCCTTAGGCCACAGAGGTGTAGTTATCGAAGAGTTATACATCATCAGATGCTAAATCTACCTAAAGTTGCCAAGCTCACACCAAAGAGTGCAGAAATAGGACATAATCGCCACCATCACTCAACAGTTGATGGATATTTGTAATCCCGTTGGTCCCTGAGAAAGTATAGTAAGAAAAACAGGAGAGCACCCAATGTGTTCTCACTCATTCCTCTGTCTTACTCCATTCCTAAGCCATGCTGAAGATCTTCAGGAAAACAGATTCACATTATGCTGAAAGTTCATCATAATAACTGATGTCATCCTTAAGGCCAGTGACCACTCAAAATTAACATGCAGTACCTCTACATGAAGAAATCAGGATGTTGCTACATCTGCAAAAATCAAAGCCTTACTAAAATGTCTGCAGACATCACATCACACCAAGAGTGCTTCTGCTGCTTCCTGTTCAGTTACTGCAAATTGCCTTGGTCTACAATTTATCTCTGCTTGTGTTCACTTTTACCTCCCTGTACCTTTTCTTTTTTTTTTTTTAAGCATGCCACCAGTAATGTTTAAATTTTAACAAAGGTGTGTCTATAACAACTGGTAAAAAACCAGAAGTTCAGTATCAAAAAATTAGCAAAAATGTGATAAAGGCTGTTAATGACTTCAAAATTCTACTTACATCTTTCACTGCATATCTTTGCTCTACTTTCTAATGTCTGACAACCCTCTAGTTTCCCATTGATTTTCCTTTTCTTCATTTAACTTTCTCCCATTTGTCTGCTCAGATTTCTGATCTCCACCTGTGTTACCTACCCTGAGGATGCAATCATTAAATTACCACATTTCTTTTTCATATTAGCTAATGCAAACAAATTCCACTTATTTTTCAGGATGCAGATTCTCCCTTACTGGTCAATCTGCACTGGAAGGGATAGCCTTTTGTCCACAAGGACAAGCCCAAACATATGCCTGGACTAAAGTAGTAATTCCAGAAGTGGCTGAAAACTGTATCTTTTAATGCATGGTTAATTCTTCTAATTAGTGAATTCCTACAGTCTAGGAGAAACCACTAACACACAGACTCACACACAAGTTGACCTATTTCATAAGACTAGCCCATATTATGGGCTACATCTGTGGAGAGTAGGGGGGAAATGAAGATAACTTGAATAATCACAGGAGGAGTTAAAGATTTCCCAGAAGGAAAGAAATCCTCCCTTATCAACATGCAGTCCAGAACATAAGAGAACAAGTTATCCAGTTATTTAGTGGCTGGGCAGAGGCACAGCAAAGCACTAAGGCAGAAGGCTCTAGACACACAATATAGGACGCAATGGTTTGTCACCAGCTGGTCCCCACACAAAGGTTACTGATGAACAAGATTACTTCAGTAATGCCCTACTGCAAGAGCCCCTCTGCTTGCAGAGGGAAAAGACTAGACGGTTTAGAAGACTTCCAGGTATCATGATGGTGATTCAAATACAAAACAAATGTGTATCACCACCTCCCAGGTTGTGGAGCAGAGGAAGATGTGACATGAGTAGCCTCCTTCAGTATCTTGGTTTGTTTCCAGTTCTCCAGGAGCACCAATGACAGAGTCCATGGTTACCTCCTTTTCATGCTAGCTCTGAAGTTCAAGAGCCCACCTGGAGCCAAGACTCATACCACAGACCCTGAAAAAGAGCTTTGCCAAACCAAAACCTATTTTCTACATTTTTATCACTCGCTGCAACTCCTAGAGCAACATAAACAAAGCTGCCCTCTTCATGATAGCCCTTCCTGCTCACAATCTTTGAGTAGAAGGTTTCCTTTCCTGGGGGAAAAGATAAGAGGATAATTGTAAAAGGTGGGTATGTTTTAAGTTCAAGCCTGCTACACAATGTAGTATGAAACTTGGACATTACTACGATGATCCTGGATTAACCTACAAGTTGAACCATCTTCCTTTCCTGGCAGTCCATAGGATGCTCATCTGCTATTCCCCCTGTGCCTGTCTCTCATGCCTCCTTCTCATTCACATTTGGCTTTATTATCCCAGGTTCATTCATTACCAGGATGTAACTATTTCTTTCTACTCTCTAAACAGGATTACGGCAGCATGGTGACACTTTCAAAATTCAGTGCACTGTGAGTGATACCTGCGTACACGACATCACAGTGCATGACACCTGCAGCCCTAGAAAATCTGCACTATTAATGCATCAAAACCTACAAGAAAAATAGAAATTAGTAAAATCACAATACAGGTTATCGTCTTTAAAACGCCCAGGAACCCTTCAGGAGGCGTCTGCCCGCTTAAATCAAAGGCAAACGATTGCTATCCATCAGCCCCGCCGCGGAGTCAGGCTGCGGCAGCGCTCCCCGACGGCGCCTGCCCCGCTGCCTTTCAGCACCACGGACGCCCGCGCCCAGCGCCAGAGTCCGGGGCTGCCGCAACGCCCCTCGCTCCTCCCCGGGAGATGGCGAATTCCTAAAATCACGTTATTAATTTTCTTCTGGGCATTCCTGAGGCCACCGGTGCACGATGACCTTTTTTTTTTTTTTTTCCCCCAATG